>JAMPIT010000465.1:0-73233 GCA_026261815.1 Monarcha castaneiventris obscurior | reverse complement strand
ACAAAGAGTGGAGGTGTTTGCTGCTGCGCAGGCGTGGGAAGAGGGAGCTGCAAGCGCGCTTGCGCGGGAGAGCAGCAGAGGGCGCATGCCCAGCCAAGAGCCTTGCTCAATGCTGTTTCCATCTAAGGGAGACACCGCCCCTTGTGGGAGGCAAGGCCAGCCCAGGGGGCGGGATCGGCGCCACCCCCAGGGGGAGGAGCGGGGCCAGGGCCGCAGGAAAACCCAGGGAATCCCGGAAGTGCTGTGGCACTCGGCTTCCGGTCTTGAGTCCGACAGCAGCTCCTCCAGCTCTGAGACATCGGAAACTGACGGAGATGCGAGTTCGGAAGAAGTAGAACAGACGCAATTTAAAGCGAAAACAAATAAAGCTATAATTTGTACTGGGAAGCAAACACAATACAAATTTACCGACTGGGGACAAATAAAAATAGCATGTGCAGAGTGGGCCCCCTCGGCGACAGTCCATGCCTTCCCTGTGAGAGTCACTGGGCAAGATGGGAACCAGCAACAGGTTTACACTCCCATTAATCCTAAAGACATACAAACAATAGTCAAAGCGATTTCAGAAAAAGGGATGGACTCTGCCATTGTATCTACTCTCATAGATGGACTATTTTGTAGTGAAAACCTGCTCCCCTTTGATATTATACAAATAGGTCGCATGATTTTTGATGGGGCTGGTATGATAGTTTTTAAACAGGAATGGAGAGACCAATGCACAAACCTTTTAGCTCAGTCGTCCGGAGCAGGGCAGCCACTACATGGATCAAGCCTCTCTAGACTAACAGGAAGGCACGACGATATAATCACTCCTCAGCAGCAAGCTGCACAATTACGGGCTGAGGAAATCAGAGCCACAACCCGAGCTGCAAGGGAAGCAATAAGAGCCGCTTCCCGTGTGGTTGCCAGACCTTCCCCGTGGTCCACCATAAAACAAACAGAGAGTGAGAGCTTCACGCAGTTTGTAGATCGTCTACAAGCGGCGGTGGACGCATCCACGCTGCCTGCGGCGGCTAAAGGGCCAGTCGTGATGGACTGTTTGAGACACCAGAGTAATTCCAGAACCAAGGAAATTCTGCGTTCCGTTCCAATTGGAGCCAGCCTGGCTGATATGATAAAACACGTTGTTAGGGAGGAAACAGTGACTCCCTGCCAGGCGGCCGTACGTGATCTGGCCAGTGCAATGGCATGTTTTAAATGTGGTCAGGCAGGCCACATCGCAACGGGCTGTCCCCAGAAATCACAGCCTCCCTCGGCGGTGCCTCTATCCCAAGCACGCGCGAGGGGACCTTGTTGGGGGTGTGGGAAGAAGGGACATTTTGCTAGGGAATGCAGGTCCCGGTCCCAGGGAAACGGACGAGGGAGGGGGCGTGCCGGCCGCACCCAGCCTCCTCCCACTGCGAACGCGACGCGGCCCATCTATGCCAACCCCCAGTGGGGTGGGGGGCCCCTATTCCCCATGCCCCCGCAGGAGACAGCCAGTCTTGCACCCACACAAACGGTGCAATTGCAGAGTTTCACAGCACCGCCAGCAGCACTCTCGCTTCCACCACAGCCACAAGCCGCGATTGTGCCGCAGGGCCAGCAGGGGGCGCCCCAGGGCAGAGTCCCTGGGTGGCCCTGGCCATGAAAATAGGGAAGGAGCCTCTGACAGTGTGGGGGGTGTGCCGCCTCTATGGCAGTCAGGATCCCCACACCATAAGGCTTCAGTTTTGGGCAGACACGGGTTCAGATTGCACGGTCATTCCCCAGGCGCATTGGCCACAACACTGGCAATTTAAAGAAGTCCCCCCAGTGAATGGTGTGGGAGGACCGTCCCGGGCATGGAAAAGCACCCAGTTGGTAGCTGTAACACTCCACACAAAAGAGGGACCAGAACAGACAGTGGCAGTCTACCCTTACATTCTACAGAACTCTCCACCTTTGATAGGAAGGGATGTCCTTGCTCTGCTGGGAGTTAAAATGACAAATTTATCATGAAGGCCACTGCAATTCATCCACAGCTGCCAATTAAATTGACTTGGAAATCATCAGAAATCATCTACGTGGAGCAGTGGCCTCTGTCAGAGCCTCGAATGGCAGCTTTGCTGGAAATAGTTAACCGTGAGCTACAAAAGGGTCACATAGAACCCTCTGTCAGCCCTTGGAATACCCCTGTATTTGTAATCCCCAAAAAGTCTGGAGAAAGTTACTGCCTCATCCATGACCTGAGGGAGGTGAACAAGACAGCCAAACCCATGGGCCCAGTTCAAACACTGCTGCCCATGAACTCAGCCATCCCAGAAGGACAGCCATGCGCAGTGCTGGACATCAAAGACTGTTTCTTTTCAATACCCTTGCACCCTGAGGACAAGGAACGTTTCGCTTTTTCTGTTGTGTCCCCAAATGGCAGCAGACCCAACCTTCGCTTTCAGTGGAAAGTGCTGCCACAAGGCTTTGTACATAGCCCGACCATATGCCAGATCACCGTGGACAAGGCACTGACACCAGTCCGACATTCCTACCCTGATGCAACCATCATCCAATACATGGACGACATCCTCATCGCTGCACCATCGGCAAACCAGGTGGATTACATGGTGTCCACAATTACAGAGACCCTCCAGGCAAACGGCTTCGAGATCGCGAGTGCAAAGATCAAGAAAGGACCCTGCGTGACCTTCCTGGGAGTGGGGATCACAAATTCCTATGTGACACCCCCCAAGGTGAAGATCCGCCGAGACATCAAGACGCTTCATGACGTGCAGCGCCTCGTGGGATCTCTGCAGTGGCTCCGCAACATCGTCCTGATCCCTCCTGAGGTCATGGACCCCTTATATGACCTCCTGAAAGGAAAGCACCCCTGGGAACCCAAACAATTAACGCCACAAGCAGCCAGCTCCCTTGACTTCATCGAGCATCAGATGTCCACTGGCACTTTGGCCAGGTGGAACCCGAGCATGCCGCTTGAATTATACGTCCACTTCACACCAAAGGGAGGAGTGGGTGCACTGGCTCAAGGACCTTCAGATAAGTCCCGACCGATCCAATGGGTGGTCCTTGGAAAACCGGCTCGTGCTTTCTCCCCAGGAATCGAATGCATCGCTAACCTCATCATGAAGGGCAGAAAACTCGCCCTGAGGCACCTGGGAACTGAGCCGACAAGAATTCACCTTCCCTTCCGCAAGCAGCCAATCATAGAATCAACCTCGATACCAGAATACCTAGCTCTTGCTCTCGCAGGCTTCGGAGGAGAAATCTCCTACGCCACCAGACCACCTTGGACCCAGCTACTGGACATTGTGGACATAGACATGCCACCAAAAGTCACAGACCGCCCACTGCCAGGACCGACGGTCTTCACAGATGCTTCTTCCACAACTTCTACTGCAGCAGTGGTGTGGCAGGTGGGAGAACAGTGGCGCTGCATCAAGAAATGTGATCCTACATTGTCAGTCCAGCAGCTGGAAGCAGCAGCAGTGGTCTTGGCGTGTGGACTTTTCCAGGAGGAACGCCTCAACATCGTGACGGACTCTATATTCGTGGCAAGGCTCTGCCTAGCCATGTCAGGACCAGGTGTGTCAACATCTGCAGCAGCCCTAATGCTGGAAGAAGCACTCTCCTCGCGACAGGGCACAGTGTCTGTCATTCATGTCAACAGCCACAATCCAATTAAAGGTTACTTCCAGACCGGCAATGACAAGGCAGATGCTGCAGCAAAGGGAGTGTGGACATTGCAAAAAGCTCGTCAATTGCATGAATCACTCCACATCGGAGCCAAAGCACTGGCGAAGAGATGCGGGATCTCGACAGTGGATGCAAAACATGTAGTGGCCACCTGCCCTCATTGCCAGAAGTCACCCCTATGGTCCAGTGGGGTCAACCCGAGAGGTCTCAAGCCCTCAGAGATCTGGCAGTCAGACTTCACTTTATGCCAGCTGCTGAAGCCTCGAGCATGGCTTGCAGTGACAGTGGACACTTATAGCGGGATAATTGTGGCCACACAACATCCCAAAACTAACTCTAAAGCCACAATTCAGCACTGGCTGACAGCCATGGCATGGCTTGGCATTCCCAAACAAATCAAAACTGACAATGGTTCCAATTTTACCTCCAAACCAGTGCAGGAATTCGCCTCAAAATGGGACATCACCTTGGTACAAGGTATTCCGTATAACAGCACCGGGCAGGCCATTGTTGAGCGAGCAAATCAGACCCTGAAAACCAAGTTAGAAGTACTAGCAAAAGCAGAAGGCTTTGAAAATTCCATTCCCTCAGGGGACCAGGCGCGTATACTGGCAACTGCTTTGCTAGCACTGAATCAGTTCTGCAGGGGCGGTGAAACAAACAGTCCTGCTCAAAAACATTGGGCCACCCGAGCCCTAGAGGAAGGCCCAAAGGTTATAATTAAAAATGAGCTAGGCGAATGGGAACGGGGCTGGAGGTTGGTGCTTACGGGGCGAGGGTACGCAGCTGTTAAAAAGGAAGGCAGAATCAGGTGGTGTCCACTAAAATCAATAAAGCCAGACCTTCAAAAGGAGCAGAATGAGGCTAATGAAAACTGTGAGTTTCTGTTTGCAGGACATGCTCGTGAGACACCCCCGTAATGCGTACACCCCTGTCCCAGAAGAAAGTGACAGACCTCCAAGCCGTCAAGCAGCACCTAAGAATCCTGCATCGGTGAGAACCAAACGTCAGCAGTGTTTTTATATGATTTTGCTGTTGGGGCTTGTTGCCAGAGGACAAGCCAGCCCAAACCATTACTCTCATCAGCCATTCAGGTGGGTCATGCAACACCTGTCAAATGACAAGGTGCTCAGAGAAACCACCACACCAAACACCCCATCTTCTGTGATCCGTGTTACTGATCTATTCACTGGAAAACCAAAAATAAACCCCTATTCCCCTCGGGTTACACATATGCATCTATCCTATTGGTGCCCAGCCTCAAACCCAGGAAAGAAATACTGCAATTACCCGGGGTGGGGGTATTGTGGATACTGGGGCTATGAAACCATTGTTACAGATGCCAGACCATCAGGACCTGGGTGGGAGCCTCAGAGACCCGATGAATTTTTACAGTTCACCTGGGCACCCACCGGCTGTAAGCAACCTGCTATCTTCCAAGAAAAGTTTTACCGAAACCATCACAAATTCACTAAATCCCAAAGGTGCACTGACTATAACATGACCGTTTTGCAGCCAAATCACCCTAGTTGGGCCACAGGCAGGACATGGACAGTAGTCATTCAAGGGTCAAAGGAGTGGGTGAATGTGCGAATTATCAAGCTTCAGCCACGAGCATCCAGGGCGATCGGGCCCAACAAAGTTATTAAAGACGTGCTGAAAGGGAAAAACACAACCCACTCCAAAGCCTTGCCCACTAAGGTCACTGATACCCTGATCAGTCATGCAGATGCTCCCCAGATAAGTTTAACCGGATCTGACCCAGATCCAGTCTTTCGTATGTTAGAAGCCACCTTTTTATCCCTAAATGAATCCAACCCGAACCTAACCGATTCCTGCTGGCTTTGCTATGATGTTAAACCTCCCTTTTATGAAGGAGTTGCTTTAGATATCCCTTTCAGTTACTCCACAGCCGACGCCCCTCACCAGTGCAGGTGGGACACTCCCCGCAGAGGAATCACCCTGAGTCAAATCACGGGCAAGGGCAGATGTTTTGGCAATGCGACCTTAGCAAAGAAAGGCAACATCTGCACCAAAGTTGCCAAGCCCAACAGAAAGAATAAGTGGGTGGTTCCGTCTGCATCTGGGATGTGGGTTTGTCAGCGATCTGGAGTGAGTCCTTGTGTGTCTCTGGCCAAATTCAATGATTCCACTGACTTCTGTGTTCAAGTTCTAATTGTTCCCAGGGTCATATACCACTCAGATGAAGAGGTGTACAACCTTTTTGAAAAACCCAGCCGACTCCACAAAAGAGAACTGATAACAGGTGTAACTATCGCAATGCTCCTCGGCCTGGGAGCAGCCGGAATGGCCACAGGTATCTCAGCTCTTGCGACCCGACACCAAGGACTGTCTCAGCTACAAATGACCATCGATGAGGACTTGCAGAGAATCGAGAAATCCATCTCCTTTCTAGAGAAATCAGTTTCCTCACTCTCAGAAGTGGTTCTGCAGAACAGGCGAGGACTGGACCTCTTGTTCATGCAACAAGGAGGTTTGTGTGCTGCCTTGAAAGAGGAATGCTGCTTTTACGCAGATCACACAGGAGTTGTCAGAGACTCCATGGCAGAACTTCGAGATAGACTGGCTCAGAGACAGAAAGACAGGGAAGCTCAGCAGAGCTGGTTTGAGTCCTGGTTCAATCAATCACCGTGGCTGACCACACTAATTTCCACATTGATAGGTCCATTAGCAATGTTGCTTTTAGCTTTTACCTTTGGACCGTGCCTGCTGAACAAACTGGTTTCTTTTATCCAGACCCATTTAGAGCGGGCCAACATTCTGGTTTTAGGCCGCCAACAAATGCTGTAAACCAAACTGTAAACACTGTCAATCGCAAGACCCTTTTAACTCGCCTTGCGAAATTTACTCAGGTGTACCAAACCCCTTTTTCCCTTGTTAAGTCACTACCTCGTACCTCACTTCAGTGCCTATACCTATGACTACCTCATTCATTTATAATAAGAGGGGGGGAAATGTAAGGGACAGGCGAACGGAAGATTACGCGATGTGACGGAAAGCAGGGACAGCATGGAATCTCCCTTCCCCCTTCATCCCACTGATAAGCATCACCTTAGGAATGTAGCCCTCCTAACCCCAGTAGTTTTCCACCCCAGTAGTTTTCCACTCACTGCTAACCCTGGCCATCCCACAATCCCCCTTTTCCGACTAGAGAAGCCCCTGGACTATATAGCCCCATGAGACAAGATAATAAACGCCATTTGACCATCCACCACATTGGTGTCTGTGTGTCCTGGACCGAGTGGCGCGGGGGAGGCCGTGCTGCCGTACTGAGGCCTTGAACCAGGTCGCCATGCCTTCATAGCAGAGGGCAAGAAGCCTCCTGAAAGTCTTTGTGTTTCCAAAGAAAGGTAGATGTTCATGTAGAAATGCTAAGAGAATACTACAGTATTTCAGAAAAAAACAGTATAACACTAGAAAAAGAATAAGGAAAGGCACCAATGAAAAAATGGACAAATAGGGAAAAAAAATGCTGAGACTGTAAAAAGTTACATTCTGAAGGTTCTGGAGCAGAAAAGAGAGAATTTATTGCTTCTGAGAAGATACAGTCATCCTTTTCCGCATGGCATCCTTGAGCTCCTGGTTCCTCAGGCTGTAAATGAGGGGGTTCAGGGCTGGAGGCACCACCGAGTACAGAACTGACAGGGCCAGATCCAGGGATGGGGACGAGATGGAGGGGGGCTTCAGGTAGGCAAATATGGCAGTGCTGATAAACAGGGAGACCACAGCCAGGTGAGGGAGACACGTGGAAAAGGCTTTGTGCCGTCCCTTCTCAGAGGGGATCCTCAGCACAACCCTGAAGATCTGCACATAGGAGAAAACAATGAACACAAAACAACCGAAGGCTAAACAGGCACTAACAGCAAGGAGCCCAAGTTCCCTGAATTTGGAGTGTGAGCAGGAGAGCTTGAGGATCTGTGGGATTTCACAGAAGAACTGGCCCAGGGCATTGCCCTGGCACAGGGGCAGGGAAAATGTATTGGCCATGTGCAGCAGAGCAGTGAGAAAGCCACTGGCCCAGGCAGCTGCTGCCATGTGGGCACAAGCTCTGCTGCCCAGGAGGGTCCCGTAGTGCAGGGGTTTGCAGATGGACACGTAGCGGTCGTAGCACATGATGGTCAGGAGGAAATACTCTGCTCCCATGAAGAACAGAAAGAGAAAGAGCTGAGCAGCACATCCTGAGTAGGAGATGTGCCTGGTGCCCCAGAGGGAATTGTGCATGGCCTTGGGGACAGTGGTGCAGATGCAGCCCAGGTCGGTGAGGGCCAGGTTGAGCAGGAAGAAGAACATGGGGGTGTGCAGGTGCTGGCCGCAGGCTACGGCGCTGATGATGAGGCCGTTGCCCAGGAGGGCAGCCAGGGAGATGCCCAGCAAGAGGCAGAAGTGCAGGAGCTGCAGCTGCCGCGTGTCTGCCAATGCCAGCAGGAGGAAGTGGCTGATGGAGCTGCTGTTGGACATTTGCTGTCTCTGGCCATGGGCACCTGGTCATGGAGAAAGGACAGGGACAAGTCAGGACAGGCTGCTTGGAGCCAAACCTGGGCCATTCCCTGCAGACTGTCCTGCTGGGACTCACCCACCCTTGCTCCTGCTCTGAGAAAACCTTCACCCAGCTCCCTGCCTGAGCTCCAGCTCTGCTGTCTGAGTGTGCCAGGAGCAGCCAGCCCTATGCGTGGGGGCTCTCGAGGAGCCATCCCTGCCCTGCTGCCCTGGGTTTGTGGCCGTGTGGCAGAGGGACAAGGCTGGATAGTCAGGATTTGTCAGTGGAATCCCTCCTAGTGCAGACAGGCTCGTTACCATCTGCACTCCCAGGTCTAAAGGACGGGGATGGCAGGAGTGAGTTTTAGGAAATGTTTTCCTACCCACACATCATTCCTGGTTCTCTGAGGTCAGAAATCCCCAGCATTTCTGCTGCACTCCCAGTTTGCCACTCAGAGGGGTGAGAGGCAAAGGATTCCCTGTGGCTGAGGGCAAGGTGAGGGGCTGGATGGGCTCGTTCCCAACTGCCCTGGGCTTGGCTCTTTGGCTGCAATCAGAGCACAATCCCACTCCCGGGTGACCCTGGGATAAACCAGACCCTGCCCAGAGCAGAGGGATCCCTGAATGTCTCACCCTCTCTAAAGGGCTCTGGGCAAGGTCTCAGCACCCCCCTTCTGCCAGGGACACTCACGGTGCCCTTGGCAAACCCAGCAGCGGTTCCTCAGCTGTGGCATCTCTGCACTTCCCCGGGGGACATTCAGGGCACTCCGAGAGGCTCTGGCACAGATTTGCACCCAGGAGGGCAGCTCAGAGCTTGGGAGGACACAGCGAGGAGAGCCCCGGCTGTGCCCATGATGGTATCTCAGGGAGGGAGGCTCAGCTCATTCCCCTTTCCCATGCACTGCTTTGCCCACAGCCCCACAGGGCACAGGGAAGCTTGGACATCTCATTCCAATGGACACCCCTGCCTGGCAGGAACCCCAAGGGCAGAGCCTGACTCAGCTGCTGCAGATCCCAGAGCCTCCCTGAGAGCACCAGGTAACAATGATAATATCAGAGGAGTGATAATAATAATAATAACAAGGACAATAGCAGAGACTCTGAATGTTCTGTGATTCTGGGGTTACAATTCCTGTTCTGCTTCTCTCACCCCCCAACCTTCCCACCCTGCTCCAAGCAGGAAATTGAAACAGTCTCAGGAAAGCTCCTGATCTTTACAGCAATCCCAGGCTCACCTTCTTTGGGAAGTGTCCTCCGGAGCTGTGCCCAGGCTGGTGTGGAGCTGGGAGCAGCCCTGCCCCAGGCAGCAGCTCTCAGCAGCAGCAGCTGCCCTGCTCAGGGTGGCTCCTTCCCCCCACAGCTTCTCCCCCAGCGCTGGCAGCAGCTCCCCGGGCCGGCTGAGAGCTGCCCCTGGCAGGCAGCAGAGTCCCTGGGCCAGCACAGCGCCCTGGGCTGCAGGACCCTGCTCTGCAGGACAGCCCTGGGCACCCCTGGCTGCAGCCCCGGCTGCTCAGCCCTGCAGCAGAGCCTGGCAACAGGGAGCTGCCTTGTGCTGGGCCTGGGCTGCTGCAGCAGGGAAACCCAGCCCTGCCCTAGGGCCACATCCCCCACACTGCAGCAACCCCGAGAGTCCTCCAGAAAGCTCCTGAGAGCTGTGCCATGGGCCAGCTTCAGGAGATGCCTCCAGGAGCTGCAGCTTCTCTTCCCCCAGCCAGACAATGACTGTTTCCAACGCTGTGAGGATTTCTGCTCTGCTGAGCCCTGAGTGAGCTCTGCTGAGCTGAAGGCCTGGGTGCCTCTGTGCTGTGCCCGGGCTGGCTGCAGGCAGTGCCCCAGCCCTGCTGGGCTGTGCACAGGAGCTGCTCCTGGCCAGAGCTGTCTCTCTGCAGCGCTGCCGCTTGCCAGGAGCTGCCTCTGTGCCAGAGCCCGGCCCAGCTCAGCAGCACAGACACAGCACAAGGACTTTAATGACCCCCTCAGGGCTTGATGCTGAGGCCCTGAACGTCAGTCTCTCACAGGGAGCTGGAGAAACCTCTCAAGAATTCAAGTGAGAGTTGAACTTCAAAGTTTCTCGAAGTTTTAATGGGTCCCAGTGAGGGACAGGACTGAGAAAGTGTCCCCAGGCTCCAGTCAGAGCAGGGAACTGGAGGCAGGGATGACAGGAGGGGACAAAGAGAAGCCAAGTCTTGGTGCCCTGGGGCACAGCAGTGTCTGTGCCACCAAGGGCTGTGAGGAGACACCTTGTCCTGAGGCCCTGGGGCCTCCTGGCACAGCCCCAGCAAGGCTGGGCACTGTCACCCCCTTGTCCTGCCCTCAGCATCCCCCCCACATCCCAGTGGCCTCAGGGATCTGCTGCAAGGAGTCCCTGGGGAGCCTTGCTCAGGAATGGCCCTGGGGGGCTCCTCAATGCTCCCAGGGACTGCAGGTTTTTCAAAGGACTTTGGGTTTGGCTTTTGCCTTGGAGTCTGAGAGCTTTGTGCAATCATGGCCTCCAATTATCTGCTTTAATGAGTCCCTTGAGATTCTTAGTCAGTAACAACACTCAGTGGGGCTTATTAATGCTTCAGGGTTCTTTCTTTTTTTTCTGTAAGGTTCTTTCCATTCTCCTTTCCACCCATAATCTCTGAGAGGTTTGTGCAATCATGGCCTCCAATTGTCTACTTTAACGAGTCCCTTGAGAGCTTTGTATTGACACTCAGTGGGGCTCACTAATGCTCTGAGATACTCAAGGTTTTTAAGGTGCTTTGGATTTTCCTTTCCACACTGATTGTTCTGAGAGGTTGTTGCGCAATCCTGGCCTCCAGTTCTCTCCTCCAAGGAGTCCATGAGGAGCCTGTGTTGGGGATGGACCTCAGTGAGACCCATTAATGCCTCGAGACACTTTGGGTTTTTCCTCTGCCTTTGACTCCTGGAAAGGTTTGTGCAATTACCTCTCAGGCCCTGAGGTTCAAGGGCTCAGCTCCAAATGCACCACGGGGCTCATTAGGATCAAGCAAGTCCTGACGAACCATGGCTCTGCCTTGATTTCCCTCTGCTCCAGTGCAGTTCATTAGGAAGGTTTCCTACTATAGTTATGGGGAAATATTTCAAAGAGCTTCTAAGAAATCCACATTCCTATTTTAAAGGGTGTATTTTTCTCTTTAGAGAAGAGATGATTGCAGCATTCTGTGACTGCTATTGATGCAAGGTCTCTCCTCAGGAGGTTTGGCCGGGTCAGAGAAGCTGTGCCTTGAGGCCTGTCCCAGTGTGGACAACCTTGCTCCACATTCCCAACCCCATCCTGTCTCTCCTCACTCACCTGGGACCTGCTCTGCTTGGAGAACTGGCTGCACTCAGCCAAACAGGGGTTGTCTTCTTTTTTTCTGAAGCAATCCTACACTCCTAGGTTTCCTCATTGAGAACAGACACCTTCCTCAAGTGTGTGCTGAGCCCAAGCTGCCACCAAGAAGGTTCCCCTTCCCTAAGGCAGAACCATGCAGGAAATGTTTGAGACCTTTGGACTCCTTGGTTCCATGAGGCCCTGCTGTGTCACAATGACCCCTTGGTTCCATGTGCCCCAAAGTGTCACAGGGGTCTCCTTTTTCCTGCAGCAACCAGCAGCAAACCCCACTGCCAGGGCCAAATGCCTGGGAACAAGGAGCAAGGGGGGACATTTGGAGTGATGGATTTTGTCTTCCCAGGTCCCAGGGACGTGGGGTGGGGCCCTGCTGTCCTGGAGATGGCTGAACACCGGCCTGCCCATGGGAAGGGGTAAAAGACAACAACCTCTGTCCATGGAACTACAACAGCAGAGAGGTCAGGCAGAAGGCTGGGTTTAAAAGGCTCTCACCAGCACAGCAAACATCAGTTTAAGACATTTTATTGAAAGCTGACATTGACCACCAGCTACCAAGATTAACAGTTTCAGCTTTCCCTGTGTGTTCTGTGAACAGCTGGAATCTTATTAGCAGTGTGAGCTGTTCTGTGAAAAACGAGGTTCACTCTCCTGTTAGGATTTAAAAGTTTAATAAAGGACAATAGGGGTTGAGGGAATACGGGACCCCTGAACAATGAATCAAGTTGATTATGCAAGAGTCTGTTTATTGTTTACATTACTCCATTCTTATGCATTTCCATAACTGTCATTCACACGATCACACATGACCTGATTGGACCTTCTGCATTGTCCACGTGCCCTGCATGCACCTTTCAGGGAACAGGATTGGTTCTAGTCCAGGATGGTACAGTCCCTCTTTATCTACTTTCTTGCTGTCTTTTTATTCTGTCTTCCAGCATCTTCTTTCCCAATTTAGCACTTCTTGCATTCCTCAGGCCCTGATAAGGGTAACTGCACATAACTTGGCTGGGGCCCCTCTGCCAGGATTCTCATGCCTTACAACATTTCCCCCCTTTCTTCTTATTTGCACCAGCCAAAGTCCTTTTACTATGTTTTCCAATAAGCAGATCACTGATGTCATTATATATAGAGTAACACGAACAATGCAGATGTGGAATAACACAAATAACACAGCAATGGCTAACAGTAATCGCAACGTTCCCTTCACCATTCTTACACCCAGGCCCATGTGCAAGTAGCAGTTTCATTGTGCAGCATATCCAATATCTTATCCTAGCTTATCCAGTATACATAATATCTCATCTTATCAAGTGTATTTTAGCTTATCCAGTATATCTAATATCTTATCAAGTACATCTAATATCTTCTCTTACCCAGTACATCTAATATCTTTTCTAATATCTTATCTAATATCTTAAATTCGAACAACAGCAGTATTTTAAAAAAAAACAAAAGAAAAACACAGTATCTATTCTTCAGCAGTATCAGAGATCAAAGTATCTTTCTCAAGCCAGAGACGAATCTACTTTGCTGGTATCCCTCGGGGTCTTTTATCTGTAATGACACAAGCATAACCCTTTTCCCCCATTAGCAACTCCACAGGTCCTTCCCATGACCCTGACACAGGATTCTTAAAACGAACTTTGGTCGGTGCTGTGACAATTCAGTGTCTTACTGCAAGCCTGAGTAATGGGTTAATGCTGGTGGATTCCTGCAAGCACCTGTTAATCGTAGATGGTTCGTAACATAAACTGCTTTCAGTACTCTGTCCTGCGGGCTCAGCCCATCTTCCCCCGTTTTTTGTTTTTCAAGCAGCCCTTTTAATACCTGATGTGTTCTTTCAATTATGGCCTGTCCGGTGGAATTACCTGGAATGCTCATGCTATGCCTCACTCTCCAAAGAGCCAGAAACTCTTGGGTTTGCTGGGCTGTATAACATGACCCATTATCTTGTTTTTATCTCCTGAGGCAAGCCCATTACGGCAAAGCAGCCTCACCAATGTCAAATAACAAAACGAGACCCTTCACTTGTCATAGGAGTGGCCCAAACCATGGCCAAAAAGGTGTCTATAGTCACATGAAGGTGTTTGAAGCGACCAAAAGGGGCATAAATAGTCACATCAGTCTGCCATAATTGCAGAGGTCCTAGGCCGCGAGGATTGACCCTGGGACCCAACTCGCCAACCATACCCTGACATTGTGGACAAGTTGAAACAATTCCCTGCGCATTTTGCAATGATATCCCAAATTGCTTGTGCAGAACCTTTGCGCTTTGATGAAAAACTCGTGAGCCCTTCTGGCTTGACTGAACTTATCAATGTTGGGGGAAGCAGAGGCCCACAGTGGTACTACTAATTGGTTAGCCCTCTCATTCCCCAAGGCTAGACCTTCCATTAATCCCGAGTGACTCCGTATATGGGTGATGAAATAATCCTGCCTGCAGGAATTAAGCAACTGCCATAGCTGCACAAAGAGTTGCCACAACTGCTGGTTCTGAATTTCCTTCAGCAATGACAGCTCAATGCGCTCAACAGCACCTACTACATAAAGAGAATCAGAAACAATGTTGACAGGGTCATCTGGCCATTTCTCAAATGCCTGGATTACTGCGTGTAACTCAAGGACCTGCAAAGAGTCTCTTGGTCCCTCAAGGATTTCACTGAGCCATTTGCCTTTATCTTGCCAAGTTAATCTTGCTTTAGAAGTCTTTTGACTGGCATCAGCGAAAACCTGAGGCTTTCTACAGGTTGTTTTGATAACTAAGGTAACCCTTTGACCAGTTGATGTAAAGAAAAGAATTGATGAGGAGGAAAATGAATACTAATGAGACCTGGAAAATTCAACAATGCCCATTGTAAGATGTCTGAGTTCTGCAATGACCATTGCAAGTAATCCTTAGTTAATGGGAGAAGAATATTTTGGGGTTCCATCCAGTGTTCACTTTCGTGCCTTGATTACAATTTTTGCTATAGCCTCCATTCATGCAGTCACAGATTTTCCCAGCTGAATGGCAAAAACACCCACTCTAAGATCACTCTAAGTGGCTGCCTAGCTTAGCCATCCCACTTCATCAGTATAGCCATCACATGCTTTTCTTTATTCAACACGGCCACGGACAATGGCAAAGTAGGAGACCAATGATCTACAAAGGAATTACCCAATTTTGTAGCAATTTGAGTAAGGGCCTTCTGTTGTTTTTCAGACAGCTTGTACAGCAAATTGGCCCCATTTTCCCTTTTCAGCAATGGCATTAGGGACTCAAGATCTTCATTAGTTATGCCACAGGTACCACAAATCCACTGTATGTCCCCAATTAATTTTTGAGCCTCTGTCAAAGTCTGAATTTCTGTGCAAATTGGTAATTTCTGAGACTGATTTGGGCTTCAGTGATAAGCATTCCCAAATATTTCCATGGGGCCTGCTGTCGGACTTTTTCAGGGACAATTTGAAGGCCTGCCTCTTGCATTTACTGCTGTAAGGCAGGTAGCAGGTTTGCAACATCTGTATGTTCCCCTGCTATCAGAATGTCCTCCATGGAATGATAGATAAGACACTGTGGGTACTGGGGTTTGTTTGTTTGTTTGTTTGTTTGTTTGTTTGTTTTCCAATGGAGCTACCACCCAAGCAACATACAGGTAGCACATCACGGGAGAATTACACAACCCTTGTGGCAACACAACCCATTGATACCTCTTTGCTGGCTCTACCTTGTTTTCTTGGAGGCAAACTGATGTTTATCCAGACAAGCAACTAACCACTTTAGACTTGCTGGCAATAAAACACGTGTGTACCCTCTCTTTTAGGTTAGTAAATTAGCTAGGTTTTGCCATTACACACTCAATTATGGATTCTTACATAAAACCTTTTGGAAATTGGTTCCACACACACAAATCTTCAGACTGGCATCGTTCTGCCAGGGATCAAATTGATGCTCTCCCTGCAAAAACTTTTAGTGTAAATATTGAGCTATCCAAATGCTCTTGGGGAGCCATTCCTCATTTCTGTTCTGTGATAACCTGTGAAGGTGTCACTGCGAACATGAAGGCAACACAATAGTAAGCAAACACATGCTATAAGACAGCAAAGTCACACCAAGCACGAACAAACAGGATAATACATACAATCCACAGCACATGATAGTAGGACAGTAACTTAGAACAATACACTTTCAATTGCCTAAATACTGAACTATCACCCAGAGTCTGCGGTAGCTGGTGACTCCACCTCACGAGGACCTAGAAAAACCTTCCCGGGCAAGGCTTCCAAATGTACCTCGAAAGGGGTCCAGCTTTTATACATCCGAATCAGCAAGCCAAAGTGACTCAATTACAGTTTTAGTGCAGAAACACCTGGGTCTGTTGGCATGACTCCCAACCAGGTACGGCCATGGCTTGGCCAGAGCCAAGGCCTTAACTGGAAGGGTTCCCTAACATATCTTACAAACAAGCCTTCATTAATGGCAGCTGTGAAAGCTTCCTAAAAGGATCCATGTCTTGCAGATAGCTACACAACAGTATGTGAAAGTCTGTAAAGCAGCCGGCTTTGTCGTTTATCTTTAGCTAAGTAATCAGTGGTACCATGAAAAAACTGCAAACAACCAAAGAAATGCATATGTGTAACATAGAATAATATCTTCTGAATAATGCCCTCCATGACATGCCCATGAATTCACGATATGACACTAAGAACATATGCAGAATCGTTAATACAACAAAAGCAACTGACCTAGGAAATTGAGGTTACATTTTCTTGCACACTTATGTATATATGGCAATAAAGCAAAGCAAAAGCAAGAAAGAAAGTATTAAACACCTTACAATCAATCATATGCATAATCTGGAATTGTTACTCATCCTTTTCTGCTACCTATGAAAGATAAAACAGCAATGATTATTATGAATAATTATCACAATTGACCGATGCAGAACACTTATACTCATGGAATTTTCAATTAATTTGAGGTTCTAAAAAGCCACATTTTCACATACCTTTACAACTTATTATCTTATATTTTTGAGCAGTTACTTGATAATTCATCATAATTGTTTCAATTGGTTCAATCTTACCCCTATAATAAAAGAACTGTATCTTTCAATCTAAAGTTAACATCACTGAAACTGAACAAGAATTAATCTAAACATAACTTAACGGGAATTAAACAAACACAACTTAAACCTAACATTGCTTATAAAAACAACAAAACTGAAGTCAGAGTCGAGTGTTCCCTTTTCCACTGATCTTCAAAATTGGCCTGATTCAATTATTTTCTCTCAAGAGCTGCTGTAGATCTACAGGATCTGCAGGATTGTTGACGCATGTTCCACGTTTTATTTTCTGCAGTTTGATGTTGCTGCATCTCGTTGATGTTGCTGTATCTTCTTACTCTCTGTGGCTGTTTATTGTATGGATCTGAGGGTGCAGTAATAGAAGCGGCCACAGGTGGCGCTGCAGGCAGAGGACAAGTAACCTGTCGGTCACAAGATGGCGGAGACGGAAGTACGTAACAGTGTTTACGATGGTAACCAGGGCGCTGCCATTTTGTTGTACGGAAAAGCCCACAACTTTGCAACTGTATTAAAAACTTCCAGAGCGAGGCTCTAAGGCTGGATTCTGCAACATTCCACGCAAAAGCAGGCAGCTGAGAGGGACCATGCACCGCAGATATGGGTTTTTGTCTAAAGCTGCTTTTGTTTTTCTGTCTGCTCAAGCCCCAGACGGTTCGCTCCGCGGACTGCGAAATCGCCTGGGACGAGCCCGTGTTTCCCTGCATGCCCCCAGATGCTATATGCTTTTCTTTTGCTGCTTCTGCTGTGCTGCCAATTGCATCTAATGTTCTGGGCAGCTTGAGATTTGTTACAGTTTGAATTTCGGCTCTTGCTGCCGGGGGAGCAGGCAGGGCTCTTCCTGTGCAGTCTGCAGAAACTGCTCGCCCATCCAAAATGCTAAGTCTCTCAATTGCTGTTTCGGGACAGCTGTGAGATGTTTTAATCAAAGTTTTCCATACACTTCTCTGCTACTGCAAAGTGGCTCGGGGAGCTGTGAACAGAATCTCCCCTCCTCTGCTCTGACTCGCTCTCACAGCCTCTTTGCCTCAGGGAGCTGCACTCTGCGACCCCCAATGCTAACACAGTCTGGCTGCTTAGTACTCCAATACACAGGTTCGGCATTTGATTCAGTATCAAGTTGTATTTCCTTTTCTCCTGCCAGCAGCAGCCCTCTTTTTTTTTTTTTTTTTTTCTCCTCTTCAAAGCAACTCTGCCTGTGCATACCTGTCATTTGCATTTGAATCCCGGCTGCGGCTAAGCCACGGTGAATCAGGCGGTGGGGGGTAGAGCGGAGAACACACTCGCCTCCCTCTTCACTGCTGTTAACCCTTCAGGGGCACTATGGGACACTTCGCAGGCAGCGTTAGTGGCTGTGAAGGGGGTAACTCATCCACCTCCATTCTCTCTGGTTCTGGCACGGTGTGAGGTGCCTCTACCCCTGGCTCTGGGTGTACAGAGGCTAAGGACGGTATCACAGGGACCATTCCCCCAAAGAATTCCCATGCGTACGCCGGGAAGGCAGGCGCGGGACCGCTTGGCTCTGGACGTGCTGCTGCTTCTGCCTCAGCTGTTTTTTCCGCCTCCGTTTGCCTCAGTGCTCTTATTATCACCTCCCACAGCATAACTAAGCCTTTTAGTTTCTTTTCCTCCAGCACTTACGGTGTCCCAGAGAGCGATTCCCAGCCTTTCCCCCTCCAGAGTGCAGAGAATACTCTCGTGGGTGGCAAAAATCCTCTTTCTCGACCCCAACTCAGCAGTCTTTTCAAGACCTCCTGGGTCATACTTTAATTAATCTCTCACGGAGAGAATATACTGGAGGATGCTGAGAGGCATCCTGTTTTCCTTTTAACAGCCCCTCTGCCATACTCCAGCCCCCTGGCCTCACCTCTCGGGTGTCACCGCTGCAGCAAATCATTTCCAGAGCTCTTCTCCCAGGAGCATTCTTCGGCCCCAGAACTCCGACCGAGTCGCTTCCAACTCCCCTCGCCACGGTCCAGTCGCGGCAAGATCCGACCAGGGCCTCCCGCCTTTTCACTCCACAAGACCCCCTTCATGACCTAAAGGGATCTGGTCTGTTTCATTAGCGAACGTTCATCACGTTGGGGTCACCAATATGCGGGAATACGGGACCCCTGAACAACGAATCAAGTTGATTATGCAAGAGTCCATTTATTGTTTACATTACTCCATTCTTGCGCATTTCCGTAACTGTCATTCACACAATCACGCATGACCTGATTGGACCTTCCGCATTGTCCACGCGCCCTGCATGCACCTTTGAGGAAACAGGATTGGTTCTAGTCCAGGATGGGACAGTCCCTCTTTATCTACTTTCTTGCTGTCTTGTTATTCTGTCTTCCAGCGTCTTCTTTCCCAATTTAGCACTTCTTGCATTCCTCAGGCCCTGATAAGGGTAACTGCACATAACTTGGCTGGGGCCCCTCTGCCAGGATTCTCATGCCTTACAACAAGGGGACAAAGATAATAAAGCAAAATTCACAGCTCTTGGTGCTTTGGCACTCAGCCAAGAGCACACCTGTTATTACTGAGGCACCCATTACATATCTGTCCTATTGCATCAGCCTATTGCATATTCATAATCAGTTATGGATATTCAAACTTTTCCTTAAACTAGTTTGCATGTTCCAGAAGCTGTTTAGCATAGCTCCTCCTTGGGTCCGCCATTTTATAGCATGCACATTTCATGGCTGTGGTTTTAGTCAGCTTTTACTATCACTCCCTGTTGGGGTTTTTAGGAGTTCTCCTGTTGGCTTTTTCTCTTAAAGAATTTTCCCCATATATGTTGCCAGGGGGACAAATTGCTGGGTGCTTAAGAAAAACAAAAGACCTGGCCACAGAGGGCAGGGGTCCAACTGGCTACTTGTCTTTCACCTGGGGGGTTGGGTACACCAGGGGCTTGCTGGTGTTCTCGGCATGCAGACAGAGAGCTGCCATCGTGGTGGAAGGTCAGCACTGCAAGCTTCTGCTTTTTCGGCTGCTTTCTTTCTACAGGAGAACCCCCAGGATTCCCAAGCTCGCCTTTCCCTGCCCCACTGGGAGCCGCGCTGCAGCTGCTCTGCCCCTGCCATTGCTGGGAGCCTTCTCTACATCGTAGCCCACACGCCCTGCCTGCCGAAACCTCCCGGGGCTCCTGTTGCAGCTCCAGAGTTTGATACATCTCTCCTGCCACCCGGGATTTGTGCTCACCCCTGCTGTTCCAGCCTGCTGCTCCCGAGGGTCCGGCCGGGCACCGGGCTTGGCTGCCCAGGGGTTTGTGAAGCTTTTTGTCCATCCCTTCCCAGGACCCCACTGCAGTGACAGGCCACGATTTTGTCCTGTCATGATGTGAAATCACTGTGACATCTGCTCCTGTATAAATCAGCCCTTTGATCTTAAGTCTGTGGCTCTGCCCCTTTCAGTGTTAGCTCACAAATCAGTTGCGGTCTCTGCTCGAAAAGTTGTTGAGTCCAAAAAACCTGAGGCGCACGGTAGAACCCAAGCCTTGATCTCCTCTCTCTTTGAGTCCAGTCCTGGGAGAACAAGACCAGAAAGGTACAAGTTGAGCAATATGAGTATGAGCAGGTATGACTGCAGGAGGAGTGGGTGTAGAAACCATTGCACATATTTGTCCTGTAAAGTCTGCATCAATCACTCCTGGATGCACAAAAACCCCTTGCAAAGTAGCACTTGATCTTCCTGTTAGCAAAGCACTTCAGTTTTGCCCTATACGTCCACGTGCATCCAAAGGCACTTTATGAACTGCAGGAGAGTCTATGATTACTGTGCTAGAGGTGCAAACATCCACCCCTGCCAAGCCTTTTGTTCTGCCAGCAAGCCTGTCACATAAACCTGTGCCGGGCACAGCAGTTCCTGGGGAAGCATTTTTGTCTGCACGCGCTGTCCCCTTGCACTCTAGTGGTAGTTTCCCTGGTTCCTAAGAGGCTGCCCTTTGGCATGGAAATGAGATTTACATTGTTGCGCATAATGTCCTGGTTTACCACATCGGTTACACAGAACTGCTTTGGAGGCTGCTTTGTTATTGTTATTTGCTCTGGAGGGAGTTTTGTGTGGGCACTGAGATTTAAAATGTCCTGGCTGTCCACAACTGTAGCAATTAATTGTCATTTTAATAGCTGCTGCAACAGGCATAGAAACAGACTCAGTTAGCATGGCCATTTGATGTGGTGCAGTCCCTGTCTTTGCACATGCATTAATCATATCTGGCAATGAGGGCTTCTTCATAGGCAGCAAGTCAATAGCTTTCCTGCATTCCTCATGTGTATTGTCTTATGCCATTTGCAAAATTAAAAGTTTCTTTTACTCTTGCATCTACTACTTGTTTTTCTATCGCATCTTGAAAGCGGTCTAAAAATATATGTCTATATGTCTATAAATGTCTCATTTGCGCTCTGCTTAATAGTTGTATCGCTTTTCCCAGGAGCTGACATGCTCGCTACCTGTGCCGGTTTTGGCCAAAATCTAGCAATATATCCTCTGGGAGAAAGTCAGGTCCCGACCACCCTTCCCCTGACCAGGTTCGGGAAAGAAATTCCTCGAAGGAAAGTGAAGGACATAAAACCTATTTATTAACAAACACACAGGAAAAGGATAATAATGCTAAATAGTAAAACCCCACACTATAACGAGAAAACCTGGGAAGAAATTAGAGTCCTCTTGTAGGTGTGATCCCTCCTTCTCGGAGCTGGCGTGGGGCGTGGCCTTAGGCCCCCTCTGGGCCTGAAGAGAAGTTCTCCTGATGTGTTCTGACGTTGTTGAAACAGTCCAGAAGAGGGGGAAAAAAAAGGAAGAAAAGAAAACCCACCAAAGTCCTAGGAAACATGCCGGGGAAAAAAGGAAGAAAAGAACCCAAAAAAACTGGCTGAAGAGACAGGCAGGGAGCTCCCTCCGTGCTCCCACAGCCAGAGAACGCCGAGCCGTCTCTATCTCTGTGTCCTTGGGAACTTGCTTTGAAAAGTTCATTTGTTTCTCTCTCCCCTCTCAAGCTCAGTTTAAAGGCACAAAACTAATTTTTTGGCATAGAGCCGTGATAGGGGATACACATCATAGAGTCACCCCAAGACATTCCACCCCTTATCCCATATCACTGGCTCAATGCCCTAATTAACATATTTTAACTCTACACACACACATTAATACATATACAGCTATGTACAAACAGTGACAGTGACACTCAGCAAGCAGTGGTGTACAGGTATTTCACATTACAGATGGTTTTCACCCAACAACCAGATCTCCCTGCAGTACACAACGTGTTGTTCCATCTCTCTGCATTACCCACCATGTGCAACCAGGTCCCTGAGCAAAGACAACACCACGGATTGGTTTGTCTGCACTCGAGGCAGAATTAACCCAAACAGTCTTTCCCAACAGTCCTCTGATATTCACTACTGGAACCTTATCTCCATCTACTGTAGGCAGGGACTCGGATTGGTCTGGACCAGCTCTATTGGTGGAACCTCGGGTGTTAACTAACCAGGTGGCCTTTGCTAGATGCTGTTCCCAATTTTTAAAAGTTCGCCCACCCAGTGCCTTCAAGGTGGTTTTCAACAATCCATTGCACCGTTCCACTTTGCCTGCAGCTGGTGCATGGTAAGGGATGTGGTACACCCACTCAATGCCATGTTCCCTAGCCCAGGTGTTGATAAGGCTGTTCTTGAAATGAGTCCCATTGTCAGATTCAATTCTCTCAGGGGTACCATGCCTCCAAAGGACTTGCTTTTCAAGGCCCAGGATGGTGTTCCGGGCAGTAGCATGAGGCACAGGGTGGGTCTCCAGCCATCCAGTGGTGGCCTCCACCATTGTGAGCACATAACACTTGCCTTGGCGTGTTTGAGGCAGTGTGATGTAGTCAATCTGCCAGGCCTCCCATACTTGTATTTGGACCACCGCCCACCATACCACAGGGGTTTCACTCGCTTGGCCTGCTTGATTGCAGCGCACGTCTCACAATCATGGATCACCTGGGAGATACTGTCCATGGTTAGATCCACCCCTTGGTCTTGTGCCCACTTATAGGTGGCATCTCTGCCCTGATGGCCTGATGCATCATGGGCCCATCGAGCTAGGAACAACTCTCCCTTGTGTTTCCAATCTAAGTCTATCTGTGACACCTCTATCTTTGCAGCCTGATCTACCTGTTCATTGTTTCAGTGTTCCTCATTAGCCCAACTCTTGGGGACATGAGCATCTATGTGGCGGACTTTCACAAGTAGCTTTTTTACTCGGGCAGCAATGTCTTTCCACTCTTCAGCGGCCCAGATTGGTTTTCCCCTACGCTGCCAATTAGCCTTTTCCCACTTCTCTAGCCATCCCCACAGAACATTGGCTACCATCCGTGAATCAGTGTAGAGGTAGAGCTTTGGCCACTTCTCTCTTTCAGCAATATCTAGGGCCAGTTGAACGGCTTTGAGTTCAGCAAGTTGGCTTGATCCACCTTCTCCTTCAATAGCTTCTGCGACCTGTCCCGTGGGACTCCATACGGCTGCTTTCCACTTTCATTTCATCCCTACAATGCGACAAGAACCATCGGCGAAAAGAGCGTAGCGGGTGTCTTCTGCTGGCAGTTGGTTGTATGGTGGAGCTTCTTCAGCACGTGTCACTTGTTCTTGCTCTTCCTCGTCACTGAGACCAAAGTTTTCACCTTCAGGCCAATTTGTGATTATTTCCAAAATCCCAGGGCAATTCAGTTTTCCGATACGGGCGCGCTGTGTGATGAGGGCAATCCATTTGCTCCGTGTGGCATTGGTGGCATGGTGGGTTGTAGGGACCCGAGAGGAGAGAACTTCAGTAAATAGTGGTGGATTTGATTTACAGCCCTGGAAGAAACTTGGTCTGGCGTAATTAACAGAGATTTATAGTCGTTAAGTAAGAGAAATGTAAGCCTATGTTTCTATAGTTATAAGCAGAATTGTATTGGGTGTTATGGTGGAGGGCTTAGAGTATAATAATATGATTTTGTAACTTAAGTTAAGGATTTAGATGTTAAGAGTAGAAGTACATGGGGGTACGTGACATGACAGGTCATTGGCTGAGAGACCTCTGCATTGCAGAGGAGAGAAATTATAGCTGATAGGTCATTAGGTCAAAACGAAGTTTCGTTTTAAGTGTCTATTGGATTAGAAAGTTATAAAAAGCTGTGTAACTCTAAATCTTGTGACTATTCGCCATTTTGGAGGTGTATTGCTCAGACCCTTATGTCTTACGACTGATGCTGGTTTGTTGTTTTTAGTAATAAACCTCCTTAAACACTGATAGTACCATCTCTTTAATTAATAAGTCCGACGCGTGGAGCTGTGCCGGGGAACAGCACTTTAGAGCAAGAATTTACGGCTTCTGAGAGCTGCTCTGATAAGCCAGAGATTTATAGCCAGAGCAACTAAGGAGGGGCTCTGTGCCCCTCTAAAAGGGGTCCTAAACATCAGCTAAACCGGCAGCCCCCCAAAAACAGCAGGCAGGGAGCCAGAAACCATCAACAGTGGGTAGAGGGAACCTTTCCCTTGAACATCCACCCCAGCACTGGTAGTTGGGGTGCCAGCAAGAGTTGTGCTTCAGTGCCAACTACCTCTGAGGCGGCTTGGATTCCTTCATAGGCTGCCAAGATTTCCTTCTCTGTGGGAGTGTAGTTGGCTTCGGATCCTCTGTAGCTCCGGCTCCAGAATCCCAGTGGTCGGCCACGAGTCTCACCAGGCACCTTCTGCCAAAGGCTCCAGGATAGACCATTGTTCCCGGCTGCAGAGTAGAGCACGTTCTTCACCTCTGGTCCTGTCCTGACTGGGCCAAAGGCTACTGCATGGGCAATCTCCTGCTTGATTTGGGCAAAGGCTTGTTGCTGTTCAGGGCCCCAATGGAAATTGTTCTTTTTGCGGGTAACCAGGTAGAGAGGACTCACGATCTGGCTGTATTCAGGAATGTGCATTCTCCAAAAACCTATGACACCTAGGAAAGCTTGTGTTTCCTTCTTGTTGGTTGGCGGAGACATTGCTGTGATCTTATTGATGATCTCGGTAGGAATCTGACGCCGTCCATCCTGCCATTTCACTCCCAGGAACTGGATCTCTCGAGCAGGTCCCTTGACTTTGCTCTTCTTGATGGCAAAACCGGCTTTCAGGAGAATCTGGATGATTTTCTCTCCTTTTTCGAACACTTCTGCTGTGGTGTTTCCCCACACAATGATGTCATCAATGTACTGCAGATGTTCTGGAGCCTCACCCTTTTCCAGTGCAGTCTGGATCAGTCCATGGCAGATGGTGGGACTGTGCTTCCACCCCTGGGGCAGTCGGTTCCAGGTGTACTGCACGCCCCTCCAGGTGAAGGCAAACTGAGACCTGCTCTCTGATGCCAAAGGAATGGAGAAAAACGCATTAGCAATGTCAATAGTGGCATACCACTTCGCTGCCTTGACTCTAGCTCATACTGGAGCTCCAACATGTCCGGCACAGCAGCACTCAATGGTGGAGTCACTTCATTCAAGCCACGATAGTCCACAGTCAATCTCCATTCCCCGTCAGACTTGCGCACAGGCCAGATGGGGCTGTTGAAGGGTGATTGGGTCTTGCTGACCACCCCTTGGCTCTCCAAGTCACGGATCATCTTGTGGATGTGAATCACAGCATCTCGAGTTGTTCGGTACTGTTGGCGATGCACTGTCGAGGTAGCAATTGGTACTCTCTGTTCCTCCTCCTTCAGGAGGCCTACTACAGATGGGTTTTCTGATAGTCCAGGCAAAGTATTCAATTGCTTTATACCCTCTGCCTCCACAGCAGCTATTCCAAAAGCCCGCTTGAGTCCCTTTGGGTCTCTGAAATACCCGCCTCGGAGGAAATCTATGCCCAAAATGCACGGGGCCTCTGGGCCAGTCACAACGAAATGTTTCTTCCACTCATTCCCAGTTAGGCTCACCTCAGCTTCCACTAGGGTTAAATTTTGTGATCCACATGTTACACCAGTGATAGATTCTACCCCCACATGCTGAGATGGGATTATTGTACACTGCGCACCAGTGTCAACCAAAGCATAATATTTTTGTGGTTCTGATGTACCAGACCAACGAATCCACACAGACCAAAAAATACGGTTTTCCCTGGCCTCTACCTGGCTAGAGGCAGGGCCCCTCTAGTTCTGGTTATCCTTCTTTTCTTGGGCCTGCGTCGTAGAGGTTCCTTCAGGGGAATTGGACATGTCATCGTCTTTTTCATCATTTCTGGCAGATTGGCTACAGGTAACTTCAGCTACCTTTTTAGTAGCCTTTCTTTCTGAAACTTGCACTCCTTCAATTCACGCACTCGTGCAGCCAGAGCAGAAGTGGATTGTATACCCCACTTCTTCATGTCTTCCCCACTGTCACACAGGAATTTCCACAGCTCCTTTGTGGGATGTTCTTTCTCTCTAGGGAACGTCCACGTTGGGTATCAGAATCTCTGATCTGTACTGCCAAGGTTTGGAGAAGGCCCTCTTTAATCTCCTTCTTGAATTCCTGGAAATTCTTCCCCATCTTATCCATCTTATCATCCAATTTCTGCACACGTTTCCACAGCTGCGATTTTCACATGTGTTGGGCCATGCACGGAGTCTGCATATGCCCGGAGCTTCGTTGCCGTATCCTGCACGGTCTCATTAGCACCATAATCTGGTTTCATCAGTGCTAAAGCAGAAGTATATTCTCGTGGCCCAAGCTGTATGAGTTTTCGCCACATGAATGGACTAACTCTGGCCCGGTCTGGACTTCTCAATCCTGGGTCATCTGTGAAGACAACCTCTACCACCCCTAGTTCTCTCAGGCATTGGATCCCTTGTTCCATGGTCTTCCACTGGGTTTGCTGCATATAGAGATCATCTCCACACAGAGATCTTTCCCTCACACCACTCAAAAGCCGTCTCCAGAGACTGGCAGAGTCAGCCCCCCTTAGCATGCTTTGGTCAATAGCTGGATCACGTGACAGGGATCCTAAATGCCTCACTTCAGCACCATCCAGCATTACATCATCACCTGCAGCATCCCAAATACAGACCATCCAACTTATGATGGATTCACCAGACCATTGGGTGTAGTCCTTTCTTAGGCTGTGAAGGTCCTTTATGGACATGGACTCAGTAATGGTTTCTGTGCCTGAGTCAGTTGGTGGCTTTGAGGTTCCATCCCCCGTATCATCATCATCTTTCACTGGGCAATTGGTTTTGGTGGTGTGTTTTTTCCTCGTGACAGGAGCAACTGTCACTGGCTTAGGCTCTCCCTCTGGTTTGGCTGCAGCCTGAGTGACTGGAGTGTCTGCTGATTTATCTTCCTGCCCTTCTGCCTTTATACCTAGCAGTGTGCGATAGGCATATGCCAAGGCCCAGAATATTGCAATGACCTTTTCCTCCTTAGGATTGTCACTGAATTTCTCTTTTAGGTATTTCCCCACCTCAGCTGGGTTCTGAGTTTGTTCAGGGGGGAAATTACAAGCTATTGGGTCAGAGAATTCCTTCAGCATTTGGCCCATATCCTCCTATTCTCCACCCCACTCAGGCTTTTCCACCTCTGGGTCAGGTGTCTCATCAATCACCCTGGAAATCTGAGCTCTCATTCTAGACAAGATGCAAAACAGATAGAGGAAGATTACCAGATTAAATTCCAGGAGGGTGGTATCTTTAACATCCAGGGGAAACTGAACATTCTCAAAAGATAATGTATCAAATTTAAAGGGGAGGGAGATGAAAGGCTGGGAAACTTCATCTCCTCTTCTAACAAACTGAGTGCAATTACTAATAAACCCCCAAAACAGGCCACTGGAGCCAGGACTGGGGTTAGGACGGAAAAATCACCTATCATACACACTTTGAACAGCCGCCTGTACCTCTGTTAACTTCATATAAACCATTATCACTAAGCACAGCAAAATAGAAATCTGGATCCATGCTCCTGCCCTGTAAAAATTTCTTATCAGCAATAAGATCGGACCAAGTTGTGGATAGGCAAGCAGACCTAGGGGCCAAAAAGACACAAGTATATCCTGCCAGAGAGACATCATGAACTCAACCAACATCGTAACCACTTTTCCCCCAACACACAGCAATTAAATTCGAACCAAAATGTAAACAGTACAGGTTTTCTTTTCACTTTCCTTCGAGCCCCTGTCGTTGGGCACCACTAAATATTGTGCCAGTTTTGGCCAAAATCTAGCAATATATCCTCTGGGAGAAAGTCAGGTCCCGACCACCCTTCCCCCCACCAGGTTCAGGAAAGAAATTCCTCAAAGGAAAGTGAAGGACATAAAACCTATTTATTAACAAACACAGAGGAAAAGGATAATAATACTAAATAGTAAAACCCCTCACTATAACAAGAAAACCTGGGAAGAAATCAGAGTCCTCTTGTAGGTGTGGTCCCTCCTTCTTGGAGCTGGCATGGGGGGTGGCCTTAGGCCCCCTCCGGGCCTGAAGAGAAGTTCTCCTGATGTGTTCTGATGTTGTTGAAACAGTCCAGAAGAGGGAAAAAAAAAAGGAAGAAAAGAAAACCCACCAAAGTCCTAGGAAACACGCCGGGGAAAAAAGGAAGAAAAAAAAAAACCCCAAAGAGCTGGCTGAAGAGAAAGGCAAGGGTGCTCCCTCCGTGCTCCTGCAGCCGGAGAACGCAGAGGAGTCTCTATCTCTGTGTCCTTGGGAACTTGCTTTGAAAAGTTCATTTGTTTCTCCCTCCCCTCTCAAGCTCAGTTTAAAGGCACAAAACTAATTTTTTGGCATAGAGCTGTGATAGGGGATACACATCATAGAGTCACCCCAAGACACTACCTTAAACAGAGCTTGAAAAGCTTGATCACGGGACTGTGCTAAGATCAAAGGATGCAGGCGAGCCTGCAGTTGAGGCTCATCTGCAGGGTGCAATCCCATTAATTTGGGTAAACCTGCACCAAATCGGGGATCAGCTACTGGCAATCACATATTATTTAAAGAAGTTTCCTCACAAGAAGCTCTCTGCTCAGTCTCAAACACCGTATACTGAACCGGTGTGCAAAGCAATCTAGCAATCTGCTTTAAATCAAACGGAGTTAACGCTTCACTTGTTATAAATTTCAGGATTTTTGTTACAGCAGGGGACTCTAAGCCATAATTAGTAGCAAGATGAGGTAGCTCAGATAATACTGGCCAGGTAAATGGAACATGCTGATCAGGCCCTTGACCCCTGCCTCTGACCACTGGGAAGGCAGAGTTTTCAGGGTCTTGTGGCTCTTTTGAATCTTGTGATTGCCGTATAATTTTACGACACTCAGCAGCCTCGAAATCTTTATCAAATAACGTTTGGAGTCTAATATCTGTCCAAATAGCTGCAGGATCCTGTGGGAACATGGGACCCTTGAACAACGAACCAATTTGATTACGCGAGAGCCCATTTATTGTTTACATTACTCCATTTTTTTGCATTTCTGCAGCTGCAGTTCATGCGATCACACATGACCCGATTGGTCCCTCTATGTTGTCCACACGTCCTGCATGCACTTTTCAGAAAACCTGATTGGTTCTGATTCAGGATGGTACAGTCCTTCTTCATCTACTTTCTTGCCATCTTTCTATTCCGTTTTCCAACGTCTTCTCTCTAAAATTAGCACTGTTTACATTCCAGCAGCTCTGAGAAGGGTAACTGAAGGTAACTTGGCTGGGGCACCCTGACAGGATCTGCATGCTTTACAACAGGATCCGGCGTGCCCCGAGTAACAGATACGGGTTGCAAAGTTAAGGTATCTCTATAAAGCAAGCTCTCACTTTGAATCCCTGGCACGGATTCTTTCACGCCTTGTACAAAAGGATCAGTAGCAGCAGGCAGTGGGGGTGCAGCAGCAGGCAGTGGGGGTGCTGATGGCACACTCTCATTTGCACCCTTTCCATCACTGTCACCCCACCTGGAGGGTGGTAAAGATAGATCAAAGGGATTTGTAGGGATGGGAGGGGGGAAGCAGAGTGAGAAGTAGGATTTGAAAAGGGAGGAAGCAAAGCCCTCTGTGTCTTGGGTATTGGAAACAATACAGATATTTCCTCGCCAGCCTGTGCCCTGCCAACCCCTCCCGCAGCAATGTTTCCAGTCCCACCAGCATTATCTGTCTCTGTTCTCTCTGCTGTGCCAGCTGCAGCAGCATCTTCTTCTTTTCTCAGTTCTTTCAAAGTGTCTAAAACTAACCTCCATGTTGTCATAAATTCCTTAACAGTATCGTTTCCACAAGAAGCAAGGTCGAGAATATGCCATCCCACTGCTTCCCATGTCCGTACACTGAAAGTGTTGACAGAAGTCGTTTCAACTCCTTGGCTTTTGCACCACAACAGCAACAGTCTTTGCAATATCAGCTTATCAGAATTTATGCCACGTCATTTTAACATTGACGTCCATATATTAACAATTGAATTTTCCTCCTGGGATGTATTTGCTCTCATTCTATTATCAACGGGCTCACCTTTAAAAGGTTGCAGTCCCATCCGGATGTTGGGAGCTCTCCTCGCTACCCTCCTCCCGTTGAATCCACCTCCCCTGATCTCTGCTCAGGCTTCCTGCTCTCCAGGCAGGCTCTTTGGATCACGTCTCGGGGTCACCAGATGCGGCTTTGTCGAGGTGGCCATAAAAGCACACACTTGTCATAATCCAAAGATGAGAGAGATAGAAAGATTTTTTATTTTCTCTACTGCTATTCTTATACCTCTCCACAATTGCTGTGGCCTATTGAGATTGGCTGCTTAGCAAACAATGACAAGGCTGTCTAACAAACAATGACCATTCAAGCAGTAAAACAATTAGCTATACAAGCAAAGGTGTAGTTGCTACATGTTATCCACAAGTTCTTCCTTGTACATCCTCAATGTCCCATAAAAAGAACATCCTCTCCTTGTGTCCAGAACATCTCCTCTCATTGATTATCTTCTTGGCCTTCTCTGTGGTTTCACTGAAGCTGCAGAATTTCACTGTAATATTCTCACGGGTAAATTCCAATCGGTTTCGGGTCTGACTCTGTGAGGCTGTCAGTCCTGCTGTCAGTCTCATCACTCTCTTTTTTTGCTTTCTTCTTTTGTTTTTTGCCTTTTTTTTTTCTTGTGTCTTCCTTTTCCTTCTTTTTACTTTCTTCCTTGTTTCTTTCTTTCTGCTTTTTTTTTCTTTTTTTTTTTCTTGTTGGTTTCATGTTATTTAGCCTTCCTTCCTTCCTTCCTTCCTTCCTTCCTTGCTTCCCTCCTTTTCTCCTTCCTTTCCTGCCTTATTGCTTTCATTTTTATTTTTTCCTTTCTTTTTCTGTTTCTATTTCATGTTGCTTGCTTTTTCTTTCTTCTTTACTATTTTCTCCTCTTTTCATTTCTTTTCTTTCTTCCTTTCTTTCTTTCCCACCTTCTTTCTTCCACTTTTATCTCTTTGCTTTGTTTTCTTTTTTCTGTTTCTTGTTGCTTTCTTTCTTCTTTTCTTTTTTCTTCTCTTTTTCCATTTTCTTTTTGATTTGTCTTTTGATTTCCTTTCTTTTTTCCTGCTTTCTTTTTCCTTCCTTCCTTTCATTCTTATTCTTTTCTTTCATTTTTGATCTTTTTGCTTTCTATTTTTTTTAGTTTCTTGTTTCTCTCTTTCTTCCTTGTTCTTCTATTCTACTTGTCTTATTTTCCTTTTCTTTTTCTTGTTGCATTATCTCTTATAAATTTCTTCTTTCTTTCATTGTTTATCTTTTTACTTTCTTTTTTCTTTCTTTCTTCATTTTTTAATGTTTTTCTCCTTTTTTTCATTTTTATGTTTCTTGTGTCTTTTCTTTTTTCTTTTTTCTTTCTTTCTTCATTTTTTAATGTTTTTCTCCTTTTTTTCCTTTTTATGTTTCTTGTGTCTTTCTCCTTTTTTTTTTAATTTTGCTTTTTTGTCTCACATTATTGAGTCTCTACTTCTTTCTTTCTTTCTTTTGTTATTTTTTCTTTGCTTTTTTCATTTTCTTGTTGATTTCGGTATCTTAGTTTTCTTTCTTTCTTTCTTTGGACCCTCACAAGCCACTTCTCAAACAATTGAAGGGGGTGGAAAGCAGCAGGATCTCCTCCAAATTGGGCTTCCCTCACACTACCAAAATGTGGGGGACTTCACCTCAGCAGCCCAAATTGCGGGGGATTTACGGCACCTTCCCCAAATTCACTGCAACCTCCCAGAAGCCACTTAGAAGCTCCAAAATTCTCAAAAAGCAGCAGGAGCTTCCTGGAAAGCAGCTCCTGGTTTCATCCCTGAAGTGCCCCACTCCAAGTGCCCAAACCACCCCATCCCTCCCAAACTTCATCCCACCCACACAATGCCATCCCATCCCATCCCATCCCATCCCATCCCATCCCATCCCATCCCATCCCATCCCATCCCATCCCATCCCACCCCTCCTGGACACCAATTCCCCTTCTGTGCTTCCTGACTCCCCACAGGCAGGGGCTGGGGCTGATGGATTGAGCCATTTGGGGCTGGCATCGAGACATTGGGGGTTGGGATTGAGTTTATTGGAGGCACCCGCCCAATCCCTCCATCCAAAATGGGAGGTTGGAACCTCTCCTCAGGCCTTGCTGGGGCCATGGGCTCACCTCAAGACCCACATAGAGAGCCAGGGCACCACAGGCCATGAAGAACCTCTAAACATTGGCAGAAACAGTAGCATCCTTCCCAAAATGGGCTCCCCGGGTCCCTACCAATAGCTCCCCCTCCCAAGTACCAGAGCCCTTCTCAGAACCCCTCCCCAAGCATTGGGGGATATCCCAAAACTGCCTCAGGAACAGGACATGCCCTGAAATCCCTTCAGGAATGTGGGATATCCCACAACTCACTCAGGAATGGGATCTCCCCTGGCCTCATCATGCCCAGCCTTCAGCTGTCTCACCCAGAGCCCATCCCGCCCTCAGCAGCCCCAGCCCAGCCCATCCCATCCCAGCCCTCTTGGGCAGGAAGCCCCAATGTCCGACCCATCCTGGGACACTTCCAGGGATCCGGGGGCAGCCGCAGCTTCTCGGGCCAGCCTGTGCCAGGGCCTGAGCGCCCTGCCAGGGAACCATTCCTGCCCCACATCCCATCTCAGCCTGCCCTTGGGCAGTGGAAAGCCGTTCCCTGGGGCCCGTCCCCAAAGGCCCTTGGCAAGAGTCTCTCTCACCCAGCAATTGCTGCCCCTCCCTGCTGCGGGGCCCAAGTTGGAAGTTGATTTTCTGCTGCTGGCCCCAGCCCAGCCCTGAGCCAGGGGCAGGACCTTGCCCTGGAGCTCTGCGGGTGCTGCGTTTGTGCGGCCACAGCGGAGCGGACGGAGCTCGGAGCTGCCCTTTGTGTCCCCGAGGCAGCTGGCAGAGCTGGCAGGGCCGGGCCAGGCCCGGGGCAGCCCCGGCGTTCCCGGCTCTGTGACACAGCAGCAGCAGCCCCGGTGTTCCATCCCTGGAGACGCTCCCAGAGAAGCGTCCAGAGCCGTGTCCAGGCAACGGAACTGACCGGTCACTGACCCCCCAGCCTGGGCTGATGGGGATTCCTCTGTGGACACCTCGGGGAAGGTCCCCTTGGCCACCTCCTGAGCCACAATGCCACAGACAAGTGTCAGATACAGGTACAGAGCTCTGCCCAGAGCTGACAGGGAACTTTAATTAAACATAAAAAACCACCATGGAAAAGAGAACTCCCCCCCCAGCAGAGCTGTTCCCTCCTGCAGTAGTTACACCTGCACACCCACAGCACCTGACACTGCAAGGAAAGAGCATTCCTTGGGCACAGCTGCAGCCAAAGCAGCTCAAGGACAGGCTTGCAGCAGGATTGCTCTCAGCTGAGCCAAAAAGGCCCCTTTGGCAGCTGCAAGGCCATTGCAAAGGGCAAGGCACAGAGCCTCAGCCTATGGGGGAGGAAAGGGCTCTGAATTCCCCTCCCCTGGCACGGAAACCCTGTTCCCAGGGTGCTTCCCACACAGGATTCTTCTGGAGGACTGCGGAAAGCTGGGAGTCAGCTCTGGTTTCTCCACTTTTCATGTCCTAAAGCTGTCTGGTAGAAGAAATTGGAGGACAGCTCTGGTGGCACAATCCCTCCAGGCCCAGGGCACAGTGCTGGGAAGGTCCTTCTGTGCTGAGGCTTTGCTCTGGCCAAGGAAAGCTCCTGGCTCAGGGTCACCTTTCCTGCTCTGCCAGACCCCCCGGGTGGCCCAGCAGCAGCAGAGAATTCCAGCACTGCCAGGGGCTGGCACAGCATGGGGAGATTTCCCCCTCCAGACAGGCTCCACTGCCACTTTGTGCATTTGAGCAGCTCCAGGTCTCAGTTTTGGTTGCGCAGCAGCTGGAAATGCAAGTCCAGAGCTCTGTTGGTGCCCAGCCCCAGCGGGTGACAGCAAGGACAGGGCCCTGGCAGCGTGACATTTGCAGGGAGCGCCTTCAGCAAGCGCTGGGGGCTGAACTCTGTGCAGAAAATGCCCTGGGGGCCTCCAAGGCACCAAGGCAAAAGGAGCAAAGTTTCAGTTTCGCTGAGCTGGGAGCACCAAAATCGCTGCTTTCCACTGCCGGATTCCACGGCCAGGTGTTCTGCAAGTCCTGGGAGCTGGGAGCAGAGAGAGAGCCCAGGCTGAACGTCGGCCCCAGGGCAGGAACGGGCTGGGAGGGGGCACAGCCCGGGGGGCCCGCAGAGCCTCCCTGCTCCAAAGCCCCACCTGCGGCACCGGGGCAGCTGCCGGCATCTGTGTGACGGGGACGAGCCGCGGGCGGGTGTTCAAAGCACCTCCGTTGGAGCAGCTTTTTGTCCCGATGCGGGGGAATTCCCGCAGAGTTGGTGTCCCTCGGGAGGCACACGAGGAGGCACTGGAGGTGGTCGGTTGTTGCTTTGGTTATTTCGGGGGCAGGTTGTGTTTTTTGTCAGACAAGCCCGGCGCTTCGAAGCCCCCGTGGGTGCGGGGAGCGCTGGCACAGCCCCGGCACGGGCAGGGCGGCCCTGGGAGGGCTGCGGGAGCCGGCAGCGGCTGAGCTCAGAGCAGCTGAGCCCGGGGGCTGCTGGCCAAGGCCGGGCCGAGCGAGCATTTCTCAGATCGCAGGGCGGCCTGGAAAGGTGCTGGGGGGAATAATTCACCCCCTCAGTGTGGTCCCAGTCAATCCCAGTATTTCCATATCCATGGTCCCAGTGCTGCTCCCAGCCCTGATCCGTGGGCATGGGAATGTCCCGCTCCCTTCCCGGGGCAGGGTCACACCTGAGCCAGGTGTGCAGGGCAGGACCTTGCCCTGAGCCCAAGCCCTGTGGCCCCTGCAGGATCTGCTTCCCATTGGCCTCTTCCTGCTGCGGCCCCAAGCCCAGCTCGGTGCTGAATGAAGGGCACTGGGGCGGGGTCATCCCCCGGCAGGGGCTGCGCGCCCCCTCTGCCCCCTCCCCAAATTCCCTCCTGGAGGCAGCAGAGGCTGGGTCAGGAGCCCTGGGGGCAGGGAAAAGGGGGTGACACAGGGATGGGGGCATCACACACTGTGCGGGGGACACACATGGCCCCTGGGGACCCCCCTCATCTTCTCCCTCAGTGCCAGGAGGATGAACCCCAACATGGGGTCCCTGAACCCCGGCAGCATCTTTGGGGGCAGGGTCTGGTGAAACCTTTGGGGGTCTGGGGAGTCACAAGCACCCCAAAACCCCCTCCCAGCCCCACAGTCACTCCTGGACCTCTCACACCACCCCACAGCTCCCTGGCCAGGACCCCTCCCAACCACTCCCTGAAACATCAATAACCCCAAGACCCACCCAAATTCTCTCCAAGCCACACAGCTCAGCCAAGACCCCCAAAACTCCCTCACAGAGCCCCACAAAGGCCCCCTCCAAGCACCACAAATGCCCTCAAGAGCGACAGAAGCCCATCCCAATCCCACCCACGAGCCCCAAAATCCCCTCAAAGCCCACCATGGAACTGACCAGGAGAGTTTGGTGGACAGGAACATCCCCAGCTGCGAGCAGCTTGGGCATTTCAGCAGCAATTTGGGCACACTGTGGGGCACACCCCAAACAGGGGACCCAGGCCAGGGACTGGGACCGACAACCGCAATTCCTGGGCAAGAGACAGGCTCATGGGGACATGTTCTGCCAGCACAACTGTGACATCGTGGCCCTGTCTGCCCAGCCCATGGCCTCACAACAGCCAAATCCTCCCGAATATTCCCCTGAACCAACCCCAAATTCACCCCCACATTCCAGGAAAATGCTGTGGCTTTAGATCTCTTTCTTTAATTTCCTGATGCCACCAGATTAAAGCTTGATGCCACCAGAAGAAACAATTGGACAGAGCAGGTGAGATTTTTTGGCCTGTAAAGTCAAGATATCCACTCTTCCCAATGAACTTCTGATGTCATTCTGAGTCCCAAGAGATGTTCCTGCCCTTGAGTTCATCCAGGTACATACGGGGATCCAGGAGGATGTGGAGACCACCAGCCAGGGGTCTTCCCAATGTGGATCATTGGGAATGTGGGTCACCAGGTCTCTTCCCAACATAGGTGCTCTGAGGGAGGATGAAGTTGGAGCACAGGACGAAGCTCTTCCCACAGTCAGGGCACTCACGGGTCTTCCCTTACAGATGGCTCTGTTTGTGTCTGGTAAAGGCAGAGCTGTCTGAGAAGCTCTTCCCACACTCCCCACACTCGTAGGGCCCCTTCCTGGTATGGATGCACTGGTGCCTGATGAGGGAGGAGCTGTGCTTGAAGCCCTTCCCACAGTCAGGGCAGCGGAAGGGCCTCTCCCCAGTGTGCGTCCGATGGTGCACAAGGAGATTGGAGCTGGTCTGAAACTTCTTCCCACACTCGAGACACTCGTAGGGCCTCTCCCCAGTGTGGATGCGCTTGTGTCTGATGAGATGGGAGTTGCTCTTGAAGCCCTTCCTGCAGTAAGGGCAGCAGAAGGGCCTCTCCCCAGTGTGCGTCCGCTGATGTACGAGAAAATCACTGCTCCTTGGAAACCTTTTCCCACACTCAGGACACTCGTAGAGCCTCTCCCCGGTGTGGATATGATGGTGGATGATCAAGCTGGAGCTATGGCTGCAGCTCTTCCCACATTCCCCACACTCGTAGGGCCTCTCCCCAGTGTGGATCCTCTGGTGGCGGATCAGGGAGGATCTCCAGCTGAAGCTCTTCCCACATTCCCCACACTTGTAGGGCTTCTCCCCAGTTTGAAGCTGCTCATGGACCACCAGGTCCAAGCTCTGACTGGATCTCCGGCCATCTTCCTTGCACAGGGTGGGTCTTTCTGCCTCAGAGCTCCCTGGGCTGCATTTGCATTCTCTCCCCCTGTGGGATCTCTGGGCCTGTTCCTCCCTGTTGGATTCCTGTCCTGTGGAGCCGCTCAGAACGGCCTCTTCCATGAACTTCTGCCGTGGGGATTTGTCCTCCCTGTTCTCTGTCCTCAGCTCCTTGTCTGGGGCAGGAAGGACAAGGACAGGATGGGATTTGCCTCCGTGCCAGAGGGAAGGGGAAGGAGATCCCCCCAGTCTGTCCCCGGCAGGACGGCGTCGGCAGCGGGGTTGTCCTGCAGCCGGGGGCAATGCTGGGCTGGGAGATGGAGCAGGAGAGAGGGGGAAAGGGGCACTGACTTCCTCCTCACCTGCCCTGGGGTCCCAGAGCATCTCCTTCTTCCTTGCAGCCTGCTCCTCCATCTGGCCAAGATTAGGGAACAGCAAATCCTGGTTTGGAGGGAAAAACAAGGTGTGAGTGTGTTGGCTTGCGGGTTCCTCCTGCCCATCTCTAGAAGTCACCGGGTGCATCATGACTGTAAAAACCTCTAAAACTCTGTGCTGGTTTTAACCGGCACAAGAAATGAACCCCACTCAATTGCCCCAAGAGAGATTAAGCTGGGAGTTACAATTCACCAAACAGATGACAAGAAATAAGATGATACAACTGTAATCCACAAAGACTGAGTATAACCGGGTACCCTGGGACAAGAACAGAACGGTGTTTGTTAGTTCCTGTGCTGAGCACCACGTGCTCCCCCACATGCAAAGAAAAAGGAAAGAAAACAAAACCTGTTGGTCAGAGTGGTGGTCACAGTCCTGTCCAAGTGATGGGTGCAGTCTTGTCACCAGCGGTGGTCACAGTCCTGTTGGAGTTCTGCTCCTCCTCTGAATCTGTTGAGTGTTGCCAGAAGGCCCCAAGACCCAAGATTTTATATGCTCAGGTTCAGGTGGGAATGCTCAGTCCCTCCCCCAGGGCAGGCAGTTTCACAATGGAATGATGTAATCCTGTGAGTCATGGGATCTTTTGGGACCCCTGATGGTCTCAGTCCTTGCAGCTGCCCATTGTGCTGGGGCCATTCAGTCCATGATGGCCCATTAGCAGAGGTGAGCCCTCAGGCTGGGTGGGACTGTGCTGGTGCTTCCCTGGAGGGAGTTATCACAGCTGAGTCATTGGTGTGAAGAAAAAGAAGCACTGCCCTGCCTCACAGGGTTTGCCTCTCCTTCCTTATCTCATTTAACACCCAGCTCATAGCCTGAGGGGTCCGGGGTGCCCTGGGCAGCTCCTGCAAACGACCCATCATGAACAGCTCATCAGAAATGAGATAAGGGGAGTAGAATGCACAGTTTGGTCCCACCCACAGAGTGCTAAACTGGCACCCTGCTCCTGTCACCAGCACAGGCTGGCAGTGAAATGTCATTGTAAGGTCTTGCTCCACTTGGCTTTCAGCCCAGTAACTCACAGGCAGGGTCCCTTCCCACCCCAATCCTTCTGGGGTTCTGGCCTGGACTTGCTTCCCTTTCCTTCCTCCCTGTGCTTCCAGCTGGGAATGTGCTGGGAAATGTCCAGCAAAGGAACCTTTGCTGTCTGCTCTGGGAGCCCCCACAACTGCTGCACCTTGTCCCCTGGCCCTGCACAGCTCCCGTGGGAGGCACGGCAGGACCAGCACCCTGGGAGCCTCGGGAATGCCCCTCTGGGATCCTCGGCACACCCTCCAAGGGTCTGGAATTGCAGTTCCCAGCAAGGAAAAGATGTTCCTGCCCTTGAAGGCAAAGCTCTTAGGAAGGAGCCAAAAGCCAAGTGGAGCAAGATCTTCCAATGACATTTCACTGCCAGCCTTCATCACCTCATCCATGCTTGTTGTAGCTCGTGGATTGGGAACAAAATCAGGGGAGGGGCTTTGGTGGGAGCTGCCCTGGGTCAAGAGAGACACTGAGAGAGAAACAGAGCAGGCAAAGAAAGGCAGAAGGGAACGGAGAACACAAATACCATCAGCTGGGAAGGTGGCACTCTGAAAACCAGACCGCAAGTGACTGAAAATCAATGTGACAAAAAGAAATAATTTTGCAACTTTGATTTATTAACGAAATACAATTTCCTGCCTTTCTCACAAACCTCCTTCTGATGTCATTCAGCAGGACTTTCAGAAAGTGCTCTGTTCTGGGTGGATGTTCCAGGCTGCAGACACAAGGAAACACACAATGGGCTTTTTCCTTCTCCTGGTGAGTTTGACATCCTCAGCTGAGGAGATGAGGAGGCTCCAGAAGAAAAGGGCAGCTGGGGTTCAGCCTTCCACAGGAATAAGGGGGGGAAAAACTCTTGTCATCTCAGTAGCTGCTCCCACAGGGATGTGAAGGCTGATCCCAGACCCCCAAGGGTCACATTCAGGGCTGCCTTCATGGAATGCTCACGTGGTATTGAGGGGCAGTGTGGGAGCAGCTGGATCTGGGACCACCCAGCTGCCCTCCATGTTTGGAATTACCTGAGGGGGGCTGGGACGGTGCCAGGGACATCCTGCAGTGACATCTCAGCTGTCCCACTCTGCGTGCACTCAGTCCCAAACCTCACCCTGACCGTGATCTCATTCTTGCTCCACGTTTAGACACAGTCACAGTCCCGTGTTTAATCTCATCCCAGTCCCAGACTTGTCTAGCCCCAGACCCAATCCCAGCCCCTTCCTAAATCCTCAGCTTCGAATCCCACGTTTAGCCCGACCTGCAAGGCCGACTGCAATTCCAGCCCCTGCCCCAGGCTTCAGCCTTAATCCAATTCCCACATTCAGCCCCAACTCCAACCCCAGCCCAAATTCCTCTTCTAACCCCAACCCCAGGGCCAAATTTAGCCCTATCTCCAGCTTTGATCCCAGCCCCTGTGTCCTGGTTTTGGCCAAAATCTAGCAATATATCCTCTGAGAGAAAACCAGGTTACAACCTCCCTTTCGCCCACCAGGTTCGGGAAAAAAAATATTCCTCGAAGGAAAGTGAAAGAGATAAAACCTATTTATTAACAAACACACAGGAAAAGGATAATAATGCTAAATAGTAAAACCCCTCGCTGTAGCGAGAAAACCTGGGAAGAAATTAGAGTCCTCTTGTAGGTGTGGTCCCTCCTTCTCGGAGCTGGCGTGGGGGGTGGCCTTAGGCCCCCTCGTGGCCTGAAGAGAAGTTCTCCTGATGTGTTCTGATGTTATTGAAACAGTCCAGAAGAGAAAAAAAGGAAAAAACCCCACCAAAGTCCTAGGAAACACGCCAGAGGAAAAAGGGAAGGAAAAAACCCCAAAGAGCTGGCTGAAGAGAAAGGCAAGGGTGCTCCTCTGTGCTCCTGCAGCCAGAGAACGCAGAGGAGTCTCTACCTCTGTGTCCTTGGGAACTTGCTTTGAAAAGTTCATTTGTTGTTTTCTCCCCTCTCAAGCTCAGTTTAAAGGCACAAAATGAATCTTTTGGCATAGAGCCATGATAGGGGATACACATCACAGTCACCCCAAGACACCCTGCCATCACTCCAGTCCCACATTTAGCTCTAAATCCATGCCCAGCCCAAGTTGCAGCCCACACACCATACCTTTAACAGAGCTAACCCCAATCCCAGTTCCAGCCCCAGCCCTCACCCCAATCCCAGCCCCAGTTCCAGCCCCAGCCCTCACCCCAATCCCACATTTAGTCCTGACCCCAGTCCCAGCTCCAAGCCCACTCTCAGCAGGGAGAGAGGAGGGGAGCGGAGCGGGCAGAGTGGAGGGGTGAGAGCGGAGTGGAGCAGACAGAGCTGAGTGGAGCAGACAGAGCTGAGTGGAGCAGACAGAGCTGAGCAGAGCTCTGCACCCTGTTACGGGTTCAGTTCGCAAACCAGGCAGAAAGACCAATTAAGTGGAGTGGTTTTAGGTCAAATGATGCATTAGCCCCTGATTTCCATTCTGTGAGATAAGAATAGGAGGAAGCAAAGCAGGCTCAAAACTTAAAGAATATAAAGAAGTTTATTAACAGACCTAATAGAAAGAAAGAAAAAAATCAATCAGAACGGAATTTTAGAACCCTTTTCTTCTCCCCCTCTTTCAATCAGTGTTGCCGTTCCTGAAAAGGAAAAAAAAGGGTTTTCTTTGCTTTACATGGTTTTTCAAACTGCCACTGTCTGCAGGTTTGCTTAGAGGGAAACAATCTGCTGGGCTGTAAAACATCTCTTGCATGAACCCTTTCACAGTTCCTTCAACTGTAAAACATGGGCCCTCCCATGGGGTTCTTCCTCTTTTGAAGGATGAGTCATTTTGGCCTGAACACAAAGGCTTTCTTGGCCACCAGGTTTTAAAAACCTCTCACTGCTTTCATATCTAGCCTGGCATGGGCATTCTTCCCAACCTTTACAGGCCACACGTAAATTGTTCATCCCTGCATGTACTTCAAATGAATTAAAGACACAAACAGTTTGTGATATTACAGTTTCATACCATGGCAATGCAAGAGTTTTTTAAGCTGCGTGCGAGAAATGCGGCACCGCCCTTTCTGTCCTGAAGCCATTTGAGCTCTGTCTCACATGACATCACCTTCTCTTTCTCCCTGGCTTTAAAGTTTAGATGTTGAGGAGTGTTACTGTTCAGGGTGGAGAGAACCCCGCTCCCCCTGCGCTGCCGGCTGCACGGTGTCCTCTTCAGTTCAGCGTGAATTGTGCTGGCTGCAGGCTGGAGGCTCTGCCGGCTCCCGCTGGCACCGTGTGGAAAAGAGAGGGATCCACCAGCCCCAGGAAACCGTGTCAGACGGCCTCATAGTTGCCCCTCCCAGCGACCCAGGGTCTGTGCTGAGGTGTGGGGAAAAGGAAGGGGGCAGGAGGGCAGGAGCGCCCAGCCTGGCCTGACAGGGCCCAGCGTGGCCTGGGGCTCCGAGGCCCCTGCCTCCATCCTGTCCCAGTGATGCCTTCTCCAGCCACCAAGAAACAGAGACTAGACAAAAGTAAGGAAATAAAGATAGATATTTATTTGAAGGGCCTTCAAGGTACATCCTGGGGAGCCAGAGGCTGCCTCCATAAAATGGACCCCAAGATGGACGACAGGTCATGAGTTCTTCACACGTTTATAGGTTTGGTTCATTTGCATACCATGGTTAATTCTCCAATTAAAGCCCCAGTTCAATGATGTAATTCCCCTCAGCTTACTCCCTCCTTACAGGCTTTGATTTACACATTTTGGGCCTAGAACAGCCTGGCTGTCCTTGAAGGCAAAGCCTGGAGAGGCTTTGTTATGTCTAACTTGGACAAGAGAGCAGAAATTACAGGCTACAAGGAACTTCAGAGTTACACTCTAAGCAGTACAGAATTTGAAAAATATAAAAGTTAAAACCTAAGGCAACACCAGCACCTGAGCTGGAATGGAAAATCCCAAAATCCTGCCTTTCCTTGGGCTTTAAATATGTAGAATTGAGAGAAACGTGTTTGTCTGTCAATTTAGAATCAACTACACACCCTCAGCCCCACAACACCAGAAGCCTGTGACCGGCCCGGGCCGGGGGTGTGTGGGTGGTTGGGGGTAGGTGGGAGCAGCGCCCGCCCCCGTGGGCCCGATGGCGGCGCGATGTGGAGAGGGAGACCCAGCCCGGCTCCCTCGTGCCCTGAGCCACCGGTGCGCCCCAGGTCACTGCCACTGGTAACGGGTGCGCGGGCCGGACAGCAGCGGCCGTGCCGAGTGGAGCCAGAGGGACGGAGAGCTCCCTACCCGAGGGTGTGGATACGGAGAGCCCCACGTCCGTCCACATACGGGTGGAGGAGGAAGGACACCCCCGGCTCTCCCCAAAGGGGAGAAGGACAGAGACCCCCTGGCCTGCCCATAGTGGAAGTGGATTGGACACCACTAGGGTTCCCCCAAAGGTAAGGAGGACACAGACTCCCCCTGGGGCCTTTCCTTGGTGTGAGGAGGATGGGGATCACCCCTGGCCCCCCCAGAGTTGAGGGAAATGGAGACCACCCACTGTATCCCCAAAGCTAAAGAGGATGGGCACACCCCATCCACCCTCAGAGGAGGATAGAGGACCCCTTCCTGGTGCCACCTAAAGGGGAGGAGTACAGAGACCGCACTGGTTCCCCCCATTAGGGGAGGAGGATGGAGATTCCCCGGACACCCAATTGCAGTGGAAGACAGGGACCCTCATGGTTCCCCCAAGGGTGAGGAAGATGTTGACCCCCCTGGGCCCGCTAAAGGGGAAGACAACAGAGACCTCCCTCTGGCCTTTCCCCGGGGCAAGGAGGATGAAGACCACCCTTGGTCCCCCCAAAGGTAAAGAGGATGGACACGCACCCTGGGTTCCCTGAAGAGGAAGAGGATGGATACAGAGTGGGACAGCTGAGATGTCACTGCAGAATGTCCCTGGCACCATTCCAGCCCCCCTCAGGCACTTGCAAACATGGGGGGCAGCTGAGTGGTCCCAGATCCAGCTGCTCCCACACTGCCCCTCAATACCACGTGAGCATTCCATGAAGGCAGCCCTGAATGTGACCCTTGGGGGTCTGGGATCGGCCTTCACAACCCTGTGGGAGCAGCTACTGAGATGACCAGAGTTTTTCCCCCCTTATTCCTGTGGAAGGCTGAACCCCAGCTGCACTTTTCTTCTGGTGCCTCCTCATCTCCTCAGCTGAGGATGTCAAACTCACCAGGAGCAGGAAAAAGCCCATTGTGTGTTTCCTTGTGTCTGCAGCCTGGAACATCCACCCAGAACAGAGCACTTTCTGAAAGTCCTGCTGAATGACATCAGAAAGAGGTTTGTGAGAAAGGCAGGAAATTGTATTTCATTAGTAAATCAATGTTGCAAAATTATTTCTTTCTGTGACATTTATTTTCAGTCAGTTCTGGTCTGGTTTTCAGATTGTATTTTAGTCCTCCTTTCCCTTCTGCCTTTCTTTGCCTGCTCTGTTTCTCTCTCAGTGTCTCACTTGACCCAGGGCAGCTCCCACCAAAGCCCCTCCCCTGATTTTGCTCCCAATCCATGAGCTACAACAACCATGGATGAGATGATGAAGGCTGGCAGTGAAATGTCATGGGAAGCTCTTGCTCTACTTGGCTTTTGGCTCCTTCCTAAGAGCTTTGCCTTCAAGGGCAGGAACATCTTTTCCTTGCTGGGAACTGCAGTTCCAGACCCTTGGAGGGTGTGCCGTGGATCCCAGAGGGGCATTCCCGAGGCTCCCAGGGTGCTGGTCCTGCCGTGCCTCCCACGGGAGCTGTGCAGGGGCAGGGGACAAGGTGCAGCAGCTGTGGGGGCTCCCAGAGCAGACAGCAAAGGTTCCTTTGCTGGACATTTCCCAGCACATTCCCAGCTGGAAGCACAGGGAGGAAGGAAAGGGAAGCAAGTCCCAGCCAGAACCCCAGAAGGATTGGGGTGGGAAGGGACCCTGCCCGTGAGTTACCGGGCTGAAAGCCAAGTGGAGCACGACCTTACAATGACATTTCACTGCCAGCCTGTGCTGGTGACAGGAGCAGGGTGCCAGTTTAGCACTCTGTGGGTGGGACCAAATTGTGCATTCTACTCCCCTTATCTCATTTCTGATGAGCTGTTCATGATGGGTCGTTTGCAGGAGCTGCCCAGGGCACCCTGGACCCCTTTAGGCTACGAGCTGGGTGTTAAATGAGATAAGGAAGGAGAGGCAAACCCTGTTAGGCAGGGCAGTGTTTCTTTTTCTTCACACCAATGACTGAGCTGTGATAACTCCCTCCAGGGAAGCACCAGCACAGTCCCACCCAGCCTGAGGGGTCACCTCTGCTAATGGGCCATCATGGACTGAATGGCCCCAGCACAATGGGCAGCTGCAAGGACTGAGACCATCAGGGGTCCCAAAAGATCCCATGACTCACAGGATTACATCATTCCATTGTGAAACTGCCTGCCCTGGGGGAGGGACTGAGCATTCCCACCTGAACCTGAGCATATAAAATCTTGGGTCTTGGGGCCTTCTGGCAACACTCAACAGATCCAGAGGAGGAGCAGAACTCCAACAGGACTGTGACCACCACTGGTGACAAGACTGCACCCATCACTTGGGCAGGACTGTGGCCACCACTGCGACCAACAGGTTTTGTTTTCTTTCCTTTTTCTTTGTATGTGGGGGACCACGTGGTGCTCAGCACAGGAACTAACAAACACCGTTCTGTTCTTGTCCCAGGGTACCCGGTTATACTCAGCCTTTGTGGGTTGCAGCTGTATCATCGTATTTCTTGTCATCTCTTTGGTGAATTGTAACTCCCACCTTAATCTCTCTTGGGGCAGTTCAGTGGGGTTCATTTCTCGTGCCAGTTAAAACCAGCACAGAGTTTTAGAGGTTTTTACAGTCATGATACGCCCGGTGACTTCTAGAGATGGACTTGGGCAGGAGGAACCCCCAAGCCAACACACTCACACCTTGTTTTTCCCTCCAAACCAGGATTTGCCGTTCCCTAATCTTGGCCAGATGGAGGAGCAGGCTGCAAGAAAGAAGAAGATGCTCTGGGACCTCGGGGCAGGTGAGGAGGAAGTCAGTGCCCCTTTCCCCCTCTCTCCTGCTCCATCTCCCAGCCCAGCATCGCCCCCGGCTGCAGGACAACCCCACTGCCGACGCCGTCCTGCCGGGGACAGACTGGGGGGATCTCCTTCCCCTTCCCTCTGGCACGGAGGCAAATCCCATCCTCTCCTTGTCCTTTTTTCCCCAGACAAGGAGCTGAGGACGGAGACCAGGGAGGACAAATCCCCGCGGCAGAACTTCATGGAAGAGGCCGTTCTGAGTGGCTCCAAAGGGCAGGAATCCAACAGGGAGGAAAAGCCCAAGCGATCCTGTAGGAGGAGGGGCTCCAAATCCAGCCCACAGAGCTCTGAGGCAGAAAGACCCACCCTGTGCCAGGAAGATGGCAGGAGATGCAGCCAGAGCTTGGACCGTGTGGTCCATAAGCAGCTGCAAACTGGGGAGAAGTCCTACACTTGTGGGGAATGTGGGAAGAGCTTCACCCGGAGATCCAACCTGATTCACCACTGCCGGATCCACACTGGGGAACGGCCCTACAAGTGCCTCGAATGTGGGAAGAGCTTCAGCCAGAGATCCTGCCTCATCATCCACCAAAGGATCCACACTGGGGAGAGGCCCTACAAGTGTAAGGAATGTGGGAAGAGCTTCAGCCACAGCTCCACCCTGATCCACCACCGCCTGGTTCACACTGGGGAACGGCCCTATGAGTGCAGGGAATGTGGGATGAGCTTCAGCGAGCGCTCCACTCTGATCCGCCACCAGAGGATCCACACTGGGGAACGGCCCTATGAGTGCCAGGAATGTGGGAAGAGCTTCAGCCAGAACTCCAATCTGATCCGCCACCAGAGGATCCACACCAGGGAGAGGCCCTATGAGTGTCAGATTTCAGACCAGCTCCCATCTCCTCCTGCACCAGCAGATTCACAAAGAGGAGAGGTCCTTTCTCTGCCTCAGCTGCGGGAAGGGCTTCAGGTACAACTCCTACCTCATCAGGCACCGGCGCATCCACACCGGGAAGAGGCCCTAGGAGTTTCCCGAGTGTGGGAAGAGCTTCAGCCAGGGATACAACTTTATCTGCCACCAGCACATCCACACTGGGGAGAGGCCCTACAAGTGTTCCCGGTGTGGGAGGAGCTTCAGCCAGAGATACAACCTTATCTGCCACCAGTACATCCACACTGGGGAGAGGCCCTAGGATTGTCCCCAGTGTGGGAGGAGTTTCAGCCAGAGATACAACTTTATTTGCCACCAGAAGATCCAAACTGGGGAGAGGCCGTAGAAGTGTCCTGTGTGTCGGAGGAGTTTCAGGCACAGATACAACCTTATCTGCCACCAGAAGATCCACACTGGGGAGAGGCCCTACAAGTATCCCAATTGTGGGAAGAGCTTCCCCAGGAGCTCTCACTTGACCAGACACCAACAGAGCCACCAGTAAGGGAAGCCCTGCAAGTGCCCCAAGTGCAGGAAGAGCTTTGGGCACTGCCCCAACTTCATCTCGCATCAGAGGATCCATGTGGAATGATCCACAGAGACCCACGTTGGGCAGAGACCTGGTGACCCCTGTTCCAGATGATCCCCATTGTGGGGGGGAAATGTTTGAGAGATTTATTTCACTTCTCATTCTCATGCTCTGATTTCATTGCTAATAAATGCAATCCCTGTCCCCAGACTGGGTCTGTTTATCTCTGCTGGTGATCGGGGCAGGAGCTCTCCTGGTCCTTATCTCAACTCCTGGGCCTTTCCTCAGCCACTCAAAGAAGTCACTAAACAATTTTTAGCCAATCAGAGCTTTTCTGGCTGATGACTCCCCAGGTGCCTGGCAGATCTGCAGCGCCCAGAGCTCCTCACCTGGGCCCCCCCTCACCCCCAGTGCCCCCCAGGAGCAGAATTAAGGGAGAGAGGGGAGGTTTCAGTCCTTGCCCAGCACTGGGGATGGGGCATTTTCAGGCAGCTGGGGCCATACTGGTGGCACTGGGAGCGCCCCCAGCCATGGGCATGGAGCTCTCAGGTGAGCTGAGGGGGTGGGAAGAGGGGCTGGGCTATGGTGGGAAAGGTTGGGAGGGGAAATGGGTGGGTGGGACCCATAAAATAAGTTGGAGGGGGAGTGGGAACTCCTAAAGCAAGAATGGAAAGTGTGGGAATTGCTGAGGCTGACAGCTGGTCTGAAGGCCTCAGTCTCACAGAAGTTGACCTAAAAACAGTCAGAATTTACCCGTGAGAAACTGCAGCAACAATGAAAGCCACAGTGATAGCCAGAAGAATGATCAGCGAAGGAAGATGTTCTGGACACAAGGAGAAGATGTTCTTGTTATGGAGTATCAAGATTGTACAGGAAGAGACTTGCATATAATATGTAGCTAATTGCTTGTAGAGCTTTTTGTATTGCTGTTTGAATGGTCATTGTTTTATAGACAGCCCTGTCATTGTTTTGCTACGTAGACAATCATGTGTCACAGTAGCTGTGAAGAGGTATAAGAATAATGGCAGAGAAGAATAAAGATCTTTTTTGCGGCTTTGGATCACTATACGTGTGGTGTGTCCGTCATCCAAAGTGATGGGGGCAGGGGCTGGCAACTGGGGATTGATGGGAAAGGAGGGGAGAAAATGGAAAAAGGGTGGAAATGAGAGGGTGAGGTGGCGGGAAGGAAGGTCCCATGGCGGCAGTGGAGCAAGGGGATGTGGAGTGGGGATCCAGGGCACCCCCCGAGCTCTTGGCTTGCTGTGGGGTGCTGGGGGGGCACCCCCTGACCTGTGTCCTGCATACACAGGTCTCTTCCAGCACATGGTGAAGTCCAAATGTCACTTCATTAGTGGTACCGACCAGGTGAGGTTCACGGTGAGGTTCAGCTACAACCTGGAGCAGCTCCTGCACTTGGACAGCAATGTGGGCCACTACGTGGGGGACACCGTGTATGGGGAGAAACAGGCCCGGTACTGGAACACCCAAACAGAATTTGTGGAGGAAATACAGGCTGTGGTGGACACAGTGTGCTGACTCAGCTACGGGGTGTTCACCCCATTCGGCGAGGATCAGGGAGGTGACCGTGGGGCACAGCGTGTCCCCTCAGCCCCTGCCCTGGGAATGACCTCGCAGCCCCTCAAAACCTCCCTGGGAACCACCCCAGAGCCCTCAGCCCTCCTTGTGCCCATCCCCCTGGCCTCTTCCCCTCTCCCTGTGACTCCCGTGGCTCTCCCCTTCAGACCCAGTCCATCCCAGTCTCTCCCAGTGCCATCCCATTCCCTCCCAGTCACCCTAAGTCCATTCCTGAGCCTGTCCCCTCTCTCCCAGTGCCCTCCCAGTAACCCCCAGCCCACTTCCCTCTCTCCCAGTGCCCCACCATTCCCTCCCAGTGCCCTCCCTGTCCCTCACAGTCCATTCCCAGTCCATCCCAATGGCTTTCCAGCTCTCCTGTCTCTCTCCCAGTGCTCTTCAGCTCATCCCAGTGTCTCCCCCTTCTCTCCCAGTGCCCCCCAGCGTGTCCATCTCACTGGTGCCCTCGAGCTCCCAGCCCAGCCCTGGCTATCTGCTCTGCTCCGTGATGGATTTTCCCCCCTGAGCAGGTGCAGCTGAGGTGGTTCCAAGGTGGGCAAGAGCTCTCGGGGCCCATGGTGGCCCAGTGGGGACTGGGCCCACCAGCTCCTGGTGCTGCTGGAAACCCCTCCCAGCACAGGGCCCCCTCCCCCTGCCAGGTGGGGCACGTCAGCCTGGGGCACCCCCTGAGCTGGCACTGGGGTATGGCCTGGGCCCCACAGCGCTGGGGGGAGTGGGGGTGGGACTGGGGGGGCTGGGATGGGGTTTGGGGGTGCTGGGGTTAATTTGGGGACCCCCATTAGGGAGGCCTTTCCCGCTGTCCCATCTCCCCTTATCGCCCCTCTCCCACCCCTTTCCCGTTGTTCCCCCAAACCTCCGCTGCCCCCAGCTCAGTTTGGGGGTGACCCAGCCCTTTCCTATCGTGTCCCGGCCTTGCCCCGTTCCCCCAAGAACTCCTAGCCTGTGGCCAGATGGATGGAGGATGGGGAGGAGGAAGAGGAGGGGCGGAGGAAGAGGAGGAACAGAGGAGGAGGAGGAGGAGCTGGAGCAGGCAGAGGAGGCTCCACGTGCAGCCACTGCTCTCTGTATCTTGGCCCTGGGAGCATCCTCCCCCCGCATCCCGCCGGTGCCTGAGGAGGGGGAGCTCCCCCCAAATATCCCAGGCAGTGTTTTTGGAGGGGGGAGGGATATTCGGAGCTCACACGAAATATATTTGGGGCTCGCTGTTTCATCCTTTCTGTTGGGCCTGGTGGCGCGATGTTTGGAGCTTGCAGGGCTCCAAAGCTGAGCCACAGATGCTCCTCAGTGGGACATCGGGGGGTCCCGGGAGGTGTTTTTGGGGGGTCCCGGTGGTGATGACACCAGAGCCCCAGCAGGGGCGGGGATGTGGTTCCCCACCACAGTGAGGGTTGGGCATCCTGGGCCGGGCCCTCTGAGCTCTGGCCATGGCTGGTGGGGGCGGGGGGACACTGGTTTTGGGAAACCCTGGGAGAGCCGTGGCTTCCTTAAGCGGGACCCCAGAGAGAGGAGACCCCCAGAGGCCTGAAATGGGGAACCTGGAGTGGAGGAACCCCAGGGATTCCCAGAACCCCCGGGTAGGGCAGGGACCCTGGAGAGGGGGGATCACCAATACACACGGGACCCCCAGCAGCCTGGGCAGGAAAGAAGCCAAGAATGCCAACATGGAGAGACCAGAGAGGGGGAACTCCTGGGAGAGTCTTTTTTGGGACTGCAAATGCAGCCCAGGGAGCTCTGTGGGGGATAGACCCACCCTGTGGGGTGGGTCTTGGTGATCTGGGGGTTTTTATGGACCCCAGAAGCCCGGTGACTTCTAGAGATGGACTGGGGCAGGGGGACCTTCAAACTCAACATGCTCATCCCTTGTTTTTCCCCCCAAACCAGGATTTCCCATTCTCAAACCTTGGCCAGATGGAGGAGGAGGCTGTGAGGAAGATGCCCCAGAACACCCAGGCAGGTGAGGAGGAAGTCACTGCCCCTTTCCCCCTCTCTCCTGCTCCATCTCCCAACAGGGGATTTAACAGTTAAAGAGAAGTTAGAGTAGCTGAGACAATATGGAATCCATTATACTGTTCTCCAAGGACTGAGGGAAGGCTGAAGAGATAAGGGGCCTTTCGAAGGACACCTGGCACCTATTAAAATGTTGCTGAGCTTGCAGAACTAAGAGGGGCCCCTTTGGAAAACTGGAGGGAACATCACGGCGAAGAGAGAACAACGCATGTGTAAAACTCATGGGGTCAAAAATTCCTAAGAGGTAGACCTCTCTTACTTCATCTCTTCAAGCCCCCAGACTCAATTTAAGACCACCGACTCAATAAAAGGGACAGACTGCGCAAGCACAACTGATTTACATACGATGTGGAGAGTAGGCGGGGACAGGTAATAAATATGTATAGGCGTTATAGAATATGCATGCTTTTTGTAGATAAATAGGAGGTTAGAAGCTGTAAAAGGTACGCAGGATTTGGGAGGATGCTCTCCCCCTGCATTCAGCGCTGAATAAAATACGTACCTACTTTACAACTTTAACAGGTTGTGGAGGTTTCACACCGCGCCTCAATTGGCGCCCCAGATGGGACGGCTCTGTCCATCCGCAGAGACGAGCTGAGGGACGGAGGGCTCCACGGCCTGCCCCGGGATTTCCTGGAGGAGAACTCCGAGACCTCGGCTCGCTTACTGTGGGGACAGATAAGGACCAGTGGCTTGAGGATAAAACGGTACGTATTAATCTTAGGGGAGTTAGTGAAATGTATGTGTGGTTGGAGGGCTGTTGATAAATCACAGGAGACGTCCTGTGTGCAACATAGTCCCTTGGTAGGTAAAAACGTGCAAGCTGTTGGTGGAAGGGTACGAACACCGGTGAGGCCCCCTCCGCTCCTTCAGCCTCCACAGGGCTAGCAGGAGGAGGGGCAGGAAGGGGGGCCGGTGGTGGAGGGATTCGCTGACTGATAGAGCAGCCGCAAAGCAGCCCTAAGACGTGGGTTGAGTGGATTCTGCTCCCGTGTTATCGGAACTAAGGTGGTGTGTGTGAGTCCGGACTTTGTGAGTGTCGTGAGTGCGTGGGTGAGCGATATCCGTGTCCAGGACACAGAACGAGCGATGTTGTGTTATTGTTTATTGTCATCTAATTGTGGTTTTATTGTTGTCTCGTTGCTTTATTGTTGCTGTTGTCTTGCCGTTGCTGAAGAGTTTGGAAGGGGCAGTGGATTTTTTGAAGCAACATTACCATCTTGTGTCGGAAGTTATAATTGCAATAAGTGAACAACTCTCTAAGTTTATTTGTGATACAACGCTACCACCTTGTGTCAAAAATTACAATTGCAGCAAGGTGAGACACTTGAACGCGCTGTTAGTTTGTTCCTAATAGATTGTTAACTGTAGTTAGTGAAACATGGGTTCGAGCCGTAAGGGTCCGACCATCCAGGGAAGCACTTTTTAAATAATTTCCCTTCCCTAATGCTTTGGATTTGATCCTTAGGAATTTGTGAACTTAGTAGACAACCAGATAGAGGGAGAAGGCAATTGATCTAAGCATTGCTCTAATCTGGTTGACTTTGAACCCAAGCTCATGTGAAAGTCACACTCGACACCCAGGTATTGGGATCCTGTGGAGAGAAAATATTGGCGGGGGTGGGGAGATTGTAGAATTCTGTGAGGAAAGTTCAGTGGAAACAAGGCAGGGCATAAAGGAGGAGATAATGGGATCTGGACAGAGCATAGAAGTCCCTAAAGCTTGCCCACTAGGGTGTGTTATAGCACATTGGAAAGAAGTTGCAGGGACCAGAGGTACTGAAAATAAGTCCACTCTCATTAAGTATTGTGGCCAGTGGTGGCCACTGTATAGGCTAGATGAGGGGGTCAGGTGGTCACCCACTGGGACTTCAGATTATGATACTTTGCTACAATTAATGCTATTTTTAAGGAGAGAAGGCAAGTGGAGTGAAGTCTCATATTGTGATGTTTTTTTCTCTCCGAAACCACCCTGAGTGGCAGAGAGATTGTGGGATCAAGGCTCCTCTTGACCCTCTAGTACTAGCTATGGAGAAAGAGAATAAAGCAAAGAGTGGGAAACTAAAGAGATGCTGCTCAGCCTGTAGTATTGGGCAGAGGTGTATAAAATTGGATAAGATTTACCAAAGTACATTTCAGGAACAAGGCTCGTCAGACCTATTGGAGGTTCCCCCTAACGGACAGGAAAGGGAAAGGGAAGAGAGAGATGGGGACGCAGAGACCAGCTCACCCCCTAGCAGCCCGGTATCGTCCTGGACTAGACAACGAGTCCTACAAGTGCCCCTACGAGAGGCAGTAGGACCAGGGGGAAACCCAGTGATGGTTAAAGCCCCCTTCTCCTCCATTGATTTAGAAGCATGGAGGAAGGCTGCTCAGGATTATCCTGGCGACCCAGTAACTACAGCACAGAATTTGTGATACATTATCAAACAGCATAATCCAGACTGGTCTGACATGCAATTATTGTTAGAATCATTAACAGAGACAGAAAAGCAGCTAGTTCTGAAAACAGCAAGAGATCTAGCAGAGGATTTTTATAGAGCCCAGCAATTAGACATAAAAGACTACTTCCCCCTTGAGAAACCAGAGTGGAAACCAAACAGGGAAGAGGAGATGAAGAAGTTAGAAAGTTATCGGGAATGCATAGCCAGAGGGATGGAACGAGCTATACCTAAAACCATAAATTGGTCAGAGTTATGTGCTATTAAGCAGGGACCTTCTGAGACACCATCTGAATTTTTGGACCAATTAAGGAGTGCGATGCGTCGCCACACACCTCTAGATCCCAGAGATGAAATGGAATCCAACAATTAGTGAGTTTATTGTTGGGTCAATCCACAGGGGATATCAGGCACAAGCTTCAGAAAATAGTAGTGCCTTAGTCAAGAAACCTAGAAAAGTTACTCAATGAGGTATGGAGAGTATTCAGCAATAGAGAAGAGGGATATAGGCAAAATACGAAGAAAGTTATAGTATTGAGGGAAGAGAAAGGAGAGGGACGCAGACAAAGTCAACGAAAACAGGGAGGTCCACCCCAATTAGACAAAGATCAGTGCGCATTTTGTAAAGAGTTTGGGCACTGGAAGAATGAATGCCCCAAATGGAGAAGGGACAAGGGAAAAAGAATGGTTGCCTATGCCAAAGAGGACTGAGGAGGACCGGGAGATCTTCCCCCAGCAGATCCCCTGGTTGTACCAATGAAGCTGGGGAAGGAGGGGAAAGGGGTGGAGTTTCTAATTGATATGGGAGCAACATACTCGGTACTGAATAAAGCCCTGGTGCCTGTGGGAAGGGATTATGTTATGGTACAAGGAGCCACTGGCCAATCGGAAAACGCTTATTTCTGTAAACCCCTAAAGTATAAATTCAGGAAACAGAGGGGCATTCACAAATTTCTATATATGCCAAACTCTCCAAAGGCTCCCCTGGGAAGAGATTTATTAGAGCAACTCTAAGCAACCATTATGTTTAAGGACGCGGAAATTATTCTGCAGGTAAATGATCAACAATATGTGGAGGTGTTAAGTCTAATATTGACAACCACTGAGATCGGGGAGGAAATCAGTAAAGAAATAGTTAGTCAGGTGTTCCCTGGAGCGTGGGCTTCTAACGTGCCAGGAAGGGCAAAAAACGCACCTCCTATAGTAATTAACCTCAAGGAAGGAAAACAACCAGTCAGGATTAAGCAGTATCCCTTGGGAAAAGAGGATAGAGAAGGAATTAGGCCAGTGATTGAAAATTTTCTACAACTAGGATTACTAAAAGAATGCCAGTCTGACTTCAACACTTCTGTATTACCTGTTCGGAAACCCGACGGGTCATATCGGGTGGTGCAGGACTTACGGGCTGTTAACAGAATAACTGAGGATCTTTACCCGGTGGTAGCAAATCCATGCACTCTATTGACATGTTTAACACCAGAGTTAACTTGGTTTACTGTTTTAGACTTGAAAGATGCCTTCTTTTGCCTTCCTCTCCATGAAGCCAGTCAGAAAATCTTTGCCTTTGAATGGGAAAATCCTAAAAGCGGGCATAAAACTCAGCTCACATGGACAGTGCTTTCTCAGGGGTTCAAAAAATTCTCCCACCTTGTTTGGGGAACAACTTGCAAAGGACCTAGAGGCCTGGGAGGCTCCACCAGAAGAGGGAAAGCTGTTGCAGTATGTAGACGATCTCCTCATAGCCACTCAGACAAAAGAGGCATGTGTGGCATGGACGGTGAGTCTTTTAAACTTTTTGGGGCTCCAGGGGTACAGAGTGTCAAAGAAAAAGGCTCAGGTGCTGAAGCAAAAGGTAATTTACCTGGGGTACGAAGTCAGTGCTGGACAATGGACTCTAGGGCAAGACCGTAAAGAAATGATATGCCAAACCCCGCAACCCCGGACAGTAAAGGAGCTTTTTGGGGATGACAGGATGGTGCAGACTGTGGATCTACAACTATGGGCTGCTCAAACCTCTGTGTGCACTCATCGCAAGTGGGAACAGAGATCTCCAGTGGACCAAGGAAGCCACTCGAGCCTTTTCCCAGTTAAAGGATGCCCTTATATCAGCCCCAGCCCTAGGATTTCTGGACGTGAGTAAACCATTTCTTCTGTTTTCACACGAGAAACAGGGGATTGCCTTGGGAATACTAGCACAGAACCTAGGCCCATATCGAAGGGCAGTCACTTACTTATCCAAGCAGCTGGATGCAGCCGCCAAGGGATGGCCAGGATGCCTCAGGGCTGTAGCAGCAGTTGTGACAAATATCCAAGAAGCACGCAAATTCACCTTGGGCCAGAAAATGACTGTACTGGTGTCTCACACAGTGTCTGCAGTATTGGAAGTGAAAGGTGGGCACTGGCTTTCCCCTCAAAGATTTTTGAAATACCAAGCCATTATGATAGAACAAGATGATGTGGAAATAGTGGTGACTAATATTGTCAACCCAGCTTCTTTTCTCAGCGGAAATCAAGGAGAGCCAGTACAACACGATTGTCTGGAAACCATCAAAGCCACCTACTCCAGCCGCCCAGACTTGAAGGACACCCCTTTCGATGACGCAGAAACCTGGTTTACAGATGGGAGTAGCTACGTCATCAGTGGAAAACGACATGCTGGATATGCAGTTACCACCAGTGAAAAGGTAATAGCATCTGGTCCCCTACCAACAGACACCTCTGCACAGAAAGCCGAGATAATCGCCCTGACCCGTGCCCTGGAGATGGCTAAAGGGAAGAAAATAAATATCTATACAGACTCGAGATATGCATTTGGGGTCGTGCATGCACACGGAGCTATCTGGAAAGAAAGAGGACTATTAAATTCACATGGGAAAAACATTAAACATGCACAGGAAATAATGAAACTATTGGAAGCGGTTCAGATGCCTGAGAAAGTAGCAGTTATGCACATTAAGGCACACCAAAAGGTGAGCTCAGAATTGGAAGAAGGAAATGAGCTGGCGAATAGAGAGGCAAATGAAGCAGCAAAAGGTGAGGTAACAATTGAAGGAACCCTGATTCCAGATGGACAGATATCCCTCAGAGGTAAGCCAGAATACAGTAAGAAAGATAAGAAACTCACTGAGGATCAAAAATGAACATATAACCAGGAAGGATGGGCCGTCACTGCAGACGGGAGGCTGGTCGTCCCCTCTCATATATTATGGTCCTTAGTAAGGGAGGAACATCAACAAACAAACTGGGGAATGGATGCTCTATATAGCTATCTAATTGAAAAGATTACTGCCAGAAATTTGTATGCTACTGTCACCCAGGTGACCAGGCAGTGCGATCTTTGCCCTAATCCTAAGAATAACCCTAAACCGAAACTTGGTCAGATTGGAAGAGGCCAGGGGCCTGGGCAGCAATGGCAGGTTGACTTTTCAGAACTTCCAAGAAAAGGGGGGTACCGATACTTGCTGGTGTTAACAGATACCTTTTCAGGGTGGCCAGAAGCTTTCCCTACTAGAACTGCCAAAGCCTGAGAGGTAACCAAAATACTGTTGCAAGAAATAATACCACGCTTCCGAGTTCCAGCCACAATATCCTCAGATAGAGGACCACACTTCATTTCCAAAATAGTGCAGCAAGTGAGCCGCCACTTGAGTAAAGACTGGGAACTCCACACTCCATACCATCCCCAGTCGAGTGGCCAAGTAGAGAAAATGAATCACTTAATTAAGCAGCAAATTGTGAAACTAGGGCAAGAAGTTAATTTGCCCTGGCCCCAATCTCTAGCATTGGCATTGCTATGGATCTGAACTAAGCCAAGAACTAAAGAAAAGCTAAGTCCCTTTGAAATGCTTTATGGGAGGCCATATGGGGTGCAAAAAGGAATCTCTACCCAAGCTGGGGATGAGACACTGACCACCTATTGGTGGCCCTAAGTAAACAACTTAGAAAAATTGGAAAATACGTGGCTGGAACTCGGAGTAGAGGGCTAGATGGACCTGTGCATAACATACAGCCTGGGGATCATGTGTATGTTAAGTCTTTTACAGAAAAGACTCTGGAACCACAGTGGGAAGGACCATTCCAGGTGCTACTTACAACCCACACTGCAATTAAGATCAAGGAACAGAGCGCTTGGATTCATCACACGCGAGTGAAGAAGGCTCCAAGGACTCCTTGGAAAGCAACGCTAGGTGATAATGAACTGAAACTGAAACTTACTTGGGAAAGATGAATGGACTCTGGGTAGAAATGTTAGCTTGGAAAGTTGTATCTCTCATGATGATTATAGCCATGGCTGTAACCGAAATTAATGCAAGACCGCGTGTGCACCATGTAATTAAGAAAAATGTCTGTCAAGGAAAGGCTCATGACACCTACTCTCACAAAATGCTGTTCCAGATGCTAAGGGTTACAAATGCATCTGTATGGGAAGGGAGAAATGTTTGGGGCTGCCAATATGCATTCGTTCAGGACAGATTCCATGAGTCTCACCAAAAACCTGTGGAGCTAATTCGAATTGATTCCAGATGTTGCAAAACATGCCTATCCACTTGTCCTGAATCTAGGCTTAAAATAGAGGGGTGCGCAATCACGGATAATAGCTTGGACTACAATATCACTCAGGATTGCGTTGTACCCCAGGATGAGGGGATAATAAATCAGCTGACACAAAAACCAGAAGAAACCACGGTTGTTCACATCCAAAACACCCCAGGGAAAACGATTGGGCCTAAAGTCTCTAGAATTGGACCTTATGCAATTAAGAAGGTAGGGATCCAAAGACTACTACTGAATCCAGAATGGTCCTTGAAGCGAATAGAGATGGAAATGCAAGTAAATGCTTCTGCTATTCGATCAGAGTGTACCCCATTCCTTAAAACTTCCTTTATGGATTGGACCGTTTGGTTACAGAAGTGTGCACCTAACGTTTTTAGGCAGAAGAGAGACCTCACAGGAATACTAGGAACAGGACTGGGGATCCTGAATACAGTGGACTCAGAAGTATTAATGAACAAATTGGCTGCAGCTGGGAGCGACGTGGTTAAATTACAACAACCCTTACAATCTTCTTTGCTAGCCCTTGGCACCAGTCAATGGAAATTGTCCAGAGTGGGAAGGGATACAAGAACAAGATCATAGACTAATAGTAAATACCATGGGTGCAGCTAGTGAAAATATGTCTCTGGCCCTTGGATGCGTACAAGCACAGTTATGGATGCAATCAGTAGCTGCCTCAATTATCAGGGAAGGTAGTGAAGGCATGTTCCCTGCTGAGGTCCGTAAAATTGTTTGGGACCATGCTTCCAATTTAGAAAGAGAACTTCAGCCATGGTGGGTTCTAGTTAACTTCACCTATGATCCTGTAACCAGCATGGTAACGGCCTTTGTTTTAACTATACATAATGTGTCAGTGAGTCTGATACACCCAGTAGTTGCCTTAGGACTAAACCATGAAGAACCATCCTATATCCCTCGGAACACAGGATGTGGGCATGAAAAGTGGAAGGGAAACGGAGAACTATTAATATAGAGTCCTGTGCCATGAGGAAACAACTAGGGCTCATATGCAAAGGGAATATAAATAGTGATCAATTGCCTGGATACAGAACAAAGCATTTGTCACTTTGAAGTCCATTCAGCCAATCAGACAACCTTGCTGGTGTACACAGGCCAGGGCTGTGTGTGTCTCAGAACACCATGCTCTTCGGTAGTGGTGGATGGACTAATCATAAACGAAACCCAATCCAATCTGTGCATTTGTAACTTTGTCAGAATTGAAGGATGTGACTTTTCTTATCAGGCACCAGTGGTATCCCATCAATATATGAAGGCAAACCTGACCACTGTACAGGAAATATGACCTGTGGCCATAGGGATGAATCTAACTTTGGTTAAGCAGCTATTAGGGCATGAGGATTTAAAGGAAATCCTCAAAGAAATTAGGGATATGGGAAAAAGGACTCTGATCACAATGTTATAAATAAATGCGGAAAATTCGTGCTCAAATATGTAATATCGAAATATGTGCTAAAGTTAAGTTGTAACCAATTTTAAAATGAACAGAACTTGCCCAGGGAAAATTGTAACCTCGACCGGGAACTGATTTGCATCCCAAAAACAAAGCTACAGAGAATGACGGCTCATCAAGAAAGCATTGAGCTGGCTCCTGATATCTGCATTTTCAAGGAGAACTTCCCGGTAAAACTGATTATCTCTGAAAATCCCCTCCCAGCTCAGGTGTTAACGACCGGATCGAGAACCAAGATATGGAACATCATGAGCCATCAGATAACATCCTCTGGTGATGAGAGATTAATCAAGAACAGGATACGTTTTGTCCACCTCAGTTTCATGAATGGCCTACTTCATGAATATGCTGATTGGCAAAAAATAATACCCAAGATCCGGACTTTATGGGCAAAGCTGTGTATAAGCAAGCTGTTGGAAGCAGTTGGTGTGAACAGAGGGAGGTCTGATGCGATAGAGGCCAGACCTGTGTTCACCCAGTTCCAATCCCGGGCTTGGCACTGTCTCCTTTTTGATCGTGGCATTGCGTGTTCGAACTCTCGGACACGAAATAAATTTTATACTTGTTTTATTTTGAATTGGGCGGAGTTATTTATTACAACAATATACCATGATACAGAAACCATATGAAGGGTCTTTAAAAGGTTGGAAACAGACACATCTCATCATTGGTGGGACACACTTTTTGGATGGTCACCAAAGGTGACTGGGCTCCTCAATGTGGCAGTTCATCCAACTATTGTTTTATTAATCCTGGTTAGCATAAGTTTGTGTATGTCCATTGTAATGCTTTTTTGGAATTGGAAGATGCTACAACAAATGGCAGTACTAACCTCGTTGTCAAAAGTACACAGTAATGCCTTAAGAGATACATATCGGAGAAATGGAGAGAAAGAATTTTTGTATTAAGTAAAAGAATTTACTCATTCTCTAGAAGGGGGGCTTGAAACAGGGGATTTAAGAGTTAAAGGGAACTTAGAGTAGCTGAGACAATATAGAATCCATTATCCTGTTCTCCAAGGACTGAGGGAAGGCTGAAGAGATAAGGGGCCCTTCGAAGGACACCTGGCACCTATTAAAATGTTGCTGAACTTGCAGAACCAAGAGGGGCCCCTTTGGAAAACTGGAGGGAACATCACGGCAAAGAGAGAACAATGCATGTGTAAAACTCATGGGGTCAAAAATTCCTAAGAGGTAGACCTCTCTTATTTCATCTCTTCAAGCCCCCAGACTCAATTTAAGACCACCGACTCAATAAAAGGGACAGACTGCACAACCACAACTGATTTACATATGACGCGGAGAACAGGCGGGGACTGGCAATAAATATGTATAGGCGTTATAGAATATGCATGCTTTTTGTAGATAAATAGGAGGTTAGAAGCTGTAAAAGGTACGCAGGATTTGGGAAGATGCTCTCCCCCTGCGTCCAGCATTGAATAAAATACGTACCTACTTTACAACTTTAACAGGTTGTGGAGTTTTCATACCGCGCCTCACCTGCAGGCTGTCCTCATCCCCCCGGCTGCCCCAGCTCGCTGGCCCCTTCCTTTGCTGGCAGCTCTGCGTCCTGCCTGCCTCTGCCTGGGCACACAAAGCAGGAAGGAGTCTGGCTGACCCAGACTCCTCCTGGGGGATGTGTTGCACCACAGCCCTGCCCTGTCCTTTCTCCTCATGTCCACTCTGAACCTCCTCAGCTGCCCTTGGTGACATTATTTTTCCCTCTTGCTCATTCCCACTATGAAGAAAAGCTCCACCAGCTCTGAAACCTCCCTTCAAGGCCTCCCAGGCTCCTCCTGTTCTGTCCTCAGTCTCCAAACCACTGAGCCCAGGGCCCTCAGCCTCCATCTGCTGGTTTTGTGATGAGGCCTCCAAAGATCATCTTGGGAGATTTTTGGGTCCTCTCCAAGGTCTGTGAAAATGGAAACACACTGATCAAAGTTACTCTTTAGCAAATCTTGCAGTAATACAAGGGGCAAGACCTTTAAACTGAACAAGGGTGGATTTAGATTTGATATAAGGAGGAAATATTTTACCATGAGAGTGGCACAAAACTGCAACTGTTTTCCCAGACAAGTGGATGGATGCCCCATCTCAAAATTCTTCACAGTCAGGAGGTTTGTGCCACCCCCTCCCCTCCCCAAGGATGGAATTTCAGTTGTGTGGGTTGTCTGATGTGCTGGGTGACCTCACAACACTTCTGGCCAGAATGTCTGCTGGGGGCCAGCCAGGCTGCTGCAGTGGCAGTGACCTCACAGGCATCACCATTCCAGCCCTGTCCCCTGGGCCTGGCTGTCCCTTTCCTCTCTCCCTGTCCTCTCTCTGCTGGGATGAAGAGTTTTGTCATTAATATCTTGTCCCCAAGCTGCTGGGGCCAATTGCTTCCCAGGCAGGCTCCTGTAGCAGAAGTGGCTTTTGCAGAGCCCAGCCAGAAATCACCCCTGAAGCAGCAGCTCTGCAGTGGTGGCCACCAGGCCGCCTTGGCCAGGGAGGCTTCTGGCCATGCCCTGCAAGGAGCTGCTGCTGCCAAGGTGCCTTTGGTGTCTCAGGCTCTCCCTGGCACAGGTCCCACCACGGAACTCTGCACTTGTGCCCGAGCCCTTCACTGTGTTGGGGCTGGCCTGGGGCTTCTCCTGCAGCGGGGTCTGCCCTGGTCATGGCACAGGAAAGGCAGCTCCTGCTGGAGCAGGAGGCTCTGCTGGAATGGGCTCAAACAGCTCCAACAAGGCCCTGTTTGCAAAGCCCCCAGTGGGAAATGCAGAAGGGGGATCACGCTGCTTTTGGGGTGAATAATGCTGAGACCAGCCTGACTCCTCCATCCCAAAGTTCAGCGTCCTGAGAGGGAGCTGAAGCTGTGGCAGAGCTGCTAAAATCCCCAGAGAAAGGAACAACCCAGGGGCACCACTGAGAACTTCTGCAGAGCTGCTGAGCTGGCACAGCCTGGGCACATCTGACTGACAGGGCAGCACCTCAGACTAGAAAAGCCCCGTCCCAAATTTCAGCAGAGATGCTCCCAAACGGCAGCGTCTCCTGACATTTCCCTTCTTGGAGGGATGTGGAGATTCCTCCCTGGAGTGGGGACGCCCCTCAAGGTCACTGCTCGAGGTTGAGCCAAAGAGATTTGTCCACAGTTGTTGGTCTGGGGGAGTGACATCAATCTGCTTATGACTGGTTTTGCTTTAATACAATCACTTAAAAGTTGCTTCCTGTTTTACCCTGAGTGTCCCTGCAGAGGAACAGGGGCATCTTTCCTACACTTCCACAAGCTCAGGGTTCTCATTTCATGAGGAATCTGGGATGCCAATTGCCTTGTTAGGAAGAACAAAAGCAGAGGGAATGGACTAGAAATTATTAGAAAACATCACCCTTCTTCCAGACAAAGCTCACCAAGTCATTCCCTGCATTTCCCCTTTTCAGATTATTTCAGTTGTCTACTCTGGGAGGTCCAGCTTGTTCTGGTGCTTATCATGACCTGATTGTGCTCTTGATTTATACCAGTGCAAGAGATGTAGAATCATCTAAACTGAACACAAACAAACTCCCTCTGTCAGCCCATTTTCACATCCCAGATCACTTTCAAGATGTCCATGGGGATGTGGGAATGATTATCACACAACTCTCCACTTCTGACACCAGGCTCTGGAGATTCTTTCTCTGCATTCACTCAGGGTTGCAGTCCCTAACAAGTCCTGGTACCACCTCCTGCTTTCTCAGGTTAGAACAGCCACAATGCAAACCTCACCAATGGCACAGCTGCCCAGCCCACGAGGAAAAGAAAGGACAAGTTGGAAAGTTCTCCAAACATTTGTCCTGCTTTGCTGCAGGAGTTGTGCTGCACTCACAGTGTGGAAAGCCAAGTGAAGCTGCAACTGGTGGGTAATCTTGTGACAGAAGCTTGACCTCGTTCTCCAGGAAAGATTCTTGAAAAGAGCAGACAGAACTGTGCAGAAGATTCCCAGAAAACGGAAACAGCTTTCCAAAAGTGAAATGAAAATGGAAAGAGACAATCCGAGGTGTTTTCCTCTATTTGTTTCTGTGCTCTCCTCTTCCATGTTGCATTACTTCTGCATGTCGTGAATTCCAAACACATCTATGACTTAGTGAGTTTTACACACCCAAAATACCATGAGCTACATCCAGTTTGACTTCCCCTGTTTTTCGTGTAAAGCAGTGCTGGAGACAAAAATGCAGGGCTTGGGTCGGGCACAAAATCTACAGGCAGGGAATGTGCCCCGACAGTGTTTGACCCTCAGCAGGGACGATGCACAGCAGCAACCCAGGGCATTCCTCTGCCACTGTGCAGGAGCCGAGACTCTGCATCTGGGCTGAACACGGCAAAGTTCCCGTGTTTGGACAGACTCAGGGGCTGCCCCCGGGGCGCGCGGGGCTCGGCCGTGAGGCGCGTGGGACGAGCGGGGAACGGACACGCGGACACTCGGACACGCGGACACTCGGACACTCGGACACGGGGACACTCGGGCACGCGGACACGCGGACAAACGGCCCCGGCGCTTCAGTTACACCGGCAGAGGCGGCAGCAGCGGCGGCAGCATCGACGACACTGCGTCTCTTCCCTCCTCTCACTCTCCCGCTGTCCCTCACCCTCTCTCAGGGTCCCGCAGCCTCTCCCCGTCTCCCTTTCCCGGTCTCCCCCTCCTCTCCCGGTCTCTCCCCCTGCCCCTGCCGGGCCGGGCCATGCCCCAGGCCCGCCCCCGGCCCCGGGCGGGGCCACCCCCTCCCCGGCCCCGGGCGTCCCGCCGCGGTCTCGCCTCCGCCCGGCTCTCGCCGTCCTGGCTGTGGCGCTGCTGGGCGGGCATCAGTGCCTGGGGCTGGGGCGGCATCGCCACCCTTTGGCTCCGCCTGTGCCGAGCCTGGCGCCGGCCCTGGCCGCGATGCGGGGTTCAGTCCCGGCCCCGGCCCCGGCCCCGGCGCCTCCCAGGGCCCGCGGAGGACACACGGGGCGCGGCCGCTGCCGCCGCCTCCGCTGCGGCTTCCCCGGCCCGAGCTCCGCCGCTCTTGAGCGCGGCCGCCGGCCCCGAGCCGCCGGGGTCCCGGTGGGATGGGGATGCCCGGCCCGGGGCGCTCGGGGGGCGCTCGGGGGCCGTGTCTGGCCCCGGGCCGAGCGCTGACGGCCGCGTGTCGCCCGCAGGGAAGGCGCAGGAGGCCCTGCAGGAGCGGGACCGGCTGGGTTCGCTGCTGGGCAGCGGCGGCTCCGGCAGCGTCTTCGCGGCGACGCGGCTCGCGGACGGAGCCCCGGGGAGTGGCGGGGCCGGCGGCGGAGGAGGAGGAGGAGGAAGTAAAGGAGGATGAGGAGGTAGTAAAGGAGGAGGAGCTCAGCCCGCTGCTGCCCCTTGCTCGCAGGTGGCCATCAAATGCGTGCCGCGGGATCGCGTCCGGCACTGGGGCGAGCTGGTGAGTGAGCGGGGCCAGCGGCAGAGCCGGGCCGTGCCGGGCGGCGAGGAGCCGGGGCCCGGCGGGGCGGGAGCCGCCGGGAGCCCCGCAGGGAGAGCGGGCGAGGGGTGAGGGGAGATGCGGAGCTTCCCGGGCTGGGTGAGGGCTCCCAGAGCCCTGGCACGGCCTCAGCCCCACTGACGGCACCGCGCTCCTCCCGCAGCCCGACGGCGCCCGAGCGCCCCTGGAGATCGTGCTGCTGGCCAAGGTGTCCACTGGGTTCCGTGGTGTCATCCAGCTCCTGGAGTGGGCTGAGCTCCCCAAGGGCTTCTTGTTGGTGCTGGAGCGTCCGAAGCAGTGTCAGGACCTCTTTGATTTCATCATGGCTCGGGGGTTCCTGCCCGAGGAGGAGGCGCGGGGGATGTTCCGCCAGGTGCTGGAGGCCGTGCGGCGCTGCACCAGCTGCGGGGTCCTGCACCGGGACATCAAACCTGGCAACATCCTCATCGACCTGGCCACCGGACAGGTCAAACTGATTGACTTTGGCTGTGGCGCCTTCCTCCAGGACACAGTCTACACCCAATTTGCAGGTGAGCCGAGCCAGGGGCTGCTCCTGGGCATCTCCTGGCCCAGCCTGGCTGTGGCACCAGGGATTCCCCCCTTTGCTGCGGCTCACGGGATTGCTTCTCCAGCCGAGTTGCTTTTGGGTGGGGCTTAGAGGGGGACCAGCTCCCAGCCCTGCTAACAGCCTTCCCCACCCACTCTGCCCTGGGCTGGGGCTGGGGCTGGGGCAGCCAGTCCGACAAAAACCCCCATGGGTGTAGCAGAGAGGGGGGTCAGACCCCGGGCACCGGCCGGTTTGGTGTGCAGGTGGGGAAGGGCTTGGACTGCTCTGCTGCCCTTGTTTGCCTTGGCTTATTAATGATTTTTGGGGCAATGCAGGCAGGGAGGAGAGTGGTTTCTCCCCAGCGCTGGATGAGTTTTTTATTTGCATGTCATGGTTGGGCCTTCCCAGGGCTTCTGAGACATTGAGTCTCTTTGAAACATTTAAACTAAGTTTCTCTTAAGCCTTTAAATTGTGTTTTTCTTAAACATTTAAACACTAAGATTTTAGTTAAAAAACTAGATTAGTTAGAATAGGTTTAGGAAGCAAACACAGCAGAATTTAAACAAAGAAATTGATGATTAAACAAAGAAACTGAAGCTGGAATAAACTCCTCGGGTCTGGGAACTGATTATTGGTTATCTGATGTTGTTCAGCTGGGCTGTAACAAGAATCTGCAAAGGAAGGGCCAGGCAGTTATTGATGATCCCATTCAAAACCTGTTTAGGGAAAGGAACTGGGAGTTCTCCAAGGCCATAGGTATTGTTAAAAACTAAGAAGGTAAAAAAGGTCATAGCAAGGAAGAAGAGTTACTTCATCCAATGAGGGACCCCTCCCATAATTATGAGACCACCGACCCATTTCATAGAATGAACTATGCATGCTTAATGACTTTTTAGCTAATTTCCATTTGAAGCAGGGAATGGGAGGTGTCTATGTTATAAATATGTATTTGTATTTTGAATATTTGGAACTTTTGTAGATAAATAGACTTTAGATTGCTTTGTAATGTTGGAGCTGTGCTTTTGGAGCGATCCTCACAGCTTCCTGGCACTGGAATAAACATACCCTTTCTAACCCAAACCAGTTGGAGAGCCTTTGTCCATTCCAGTTGGGTATCGATATTAAATCTATATCCATATTTTACTAAATCACTTCCACTGCCCTCTTCCAGCACCAGTGGCTTCTTTTCCAGCCCCAGTTTTGTCCCCAAGAGCCAGGTGCTGGTGAGGAGGCAGCGGGTCACCCCGTGTGCCACTGGTGCAGCCCCTGCGTGCCCAGGGATGCTGGGGCGAGGCTCTGGGAGCAGCAGCATCCCCTGATGGGCTCGGTCTGTGTTCCATAGGAACCCTGTCCTACAGCCCACCAGAATGGAGCCACCTCAAATGCTCCCACGGCGAGGCAGCACCGATCTGGTCCCTGGGTATCCTGCTGTACCAGATGGTCTGTGGGAAGCACCCTTTCAAGAAGGGCCGGGACATCATCTGGGGCCAGCTTTTGTTCCCACAACGGCTCTCTCCAGGTGGATCCTCATCTCTGCGGCACGGGGGGAATCCCAGTGTTGGGAGACAGCAGCGGGCTCAGGAGCATCCTGCTCTGGCAGCTGCTGAGGAGGTGGCACATGTCCTGCCCTCCTGCTCTCCTCCAAAGCAGGGCATTGACTGGGAAGTTTAGGCACAGCTCTGAGCACATCCAGCAGAGCCAGGGCACGGGAAGGGGAGCAAAGCAGACAGGATCCTTCTCCAACTGACTGGTGGTTTCTGGTTTCTCTCCCAGAGTGCAAAGATCTTATCAGGTGGTGTTTATCCATGCACTCCTTGGACAGGCCGTCATTGGAAGATCCATTCTATGACCCTTGGCTGCAGGGTGTTCATCTGCCCTAGAGGATGGGAGAGACCCACGGGCACCGTTTGATCCAGGGGCCTGGCAGGTAACAGCTCCACACGTCTCTTGGCAATCAGTGGCAAAGGAAACCAGACTTTTCTGTCCTGCCTGTAGCTCTGAGCAGGGATCATCAGAAGGGAACACGCAGCTTTTGTGCTGCAGCTGAGCTGGAGCTGAGCTGGTCTTGCAAGCACTGGTGGCCACCATGCTGCCTGGTTTTGCTTGTCCTGGTTCACTGACAGCTGGGGCCCTGGGCAGAACCCTGACAGCCTGGTCTGGCCCTCAGGGAAGGAGAAGGAGCCCCTGGAGAAGCTGTACCAGGTGGGGCTGCTGCTGGAGACACCAAGGATGACCTCAAGGATGATAATCTCTTCCTCAACCTGGCCAGCAGCAGCTGAAGATGATGGACTTTGATCCTGGCACCTTCTTCAAAGACACACTCCATGCCCAATGTGCAGGTGAGTCCACAGCCAGGGGGATGCTCCAGGATCTGGGCATGGCACGGCCTGGCTGGGCACCAAAGGTCCCCCCTTTGCTGGGGCAGCTGCAGCGAATTCTTCAGTCGGCTGCCAAGGTGCTTTTGGGCTCTGGGCAGCTGCTGAGGAGGTGGCTGTGCCATGGCTGGCTGCAGGCTGGGCACATGTCCTGCCCTCCTGCTCTGCTCCCAAAGGCAGCAATGCTGGGCAGCTTTGGGCCCAGCTCTGAGCACGGCCAGCATGGCCTGGGCACTGCGGGCGGCTGGGACAAGGGGACAGGAGGCTTCAGCTGCCGGGCGGTTTCTGCTTTCTCTCCTTGCAGCGGGGCTCTGCAGATGCTGAGGCTGCTCTGGGCTCTGCCAGGGCTCTGCTGGGGCTCAGCCCCGGGCACGGCTGGGCCCGCTCTCCCCTCACATGGCTCTGACAGCTCTGACACGAGCTGGTTCCAAGCACAGCGATGGAGCTTTCTGCTCGTGCAGGTGAGTGAGACTCTGGTGCAGGCCAAGAGATTGCAGTCAGGGACACACATCCCACTGGCAAGAACCCAAACTCTGCACAGTCCCAGTGGAACACCAGGATTGCCACAGGATGTTTTGTCTGTCCCACTCTTCCTTCCTTTTGGGCTGCAATTATGCAATTGCACTTTCTTCCTCCTCTAGCAGTGCCACCATTGGGAAAACCTGGCGAGTGGGCCATGTTCCTGAGGCACTGCAGCTGGAGCTGATGGATGAAGAATTGCCCTTCTCCACTGCCAAACCAGAGCAAAAAGCTGTAAGTGGCACTTTGCATCTTTAAGAAACCCCTGACAATTTCCAAGGGAATGTGCAGCTCATTCACAGGGTGAGAAGGAAGGGCATCTTCTCCATGAGTTGGGGTTTGACAGAGTTTAGATTCCCAGTCCTGCTCAGAGCTGTCAGGGCACAAAGCAATTTCCTATTGCTTCAAGCACAATTTAAAATAACAATGTTGGAAACCCCAAAATCTTTTTAAAAAGGCTGTTGAGGTCAGTAAGATGGATCCATGCCATCAGCACATTTACAAAGTAAATCACTTAGTACTCATTTTAAAAAGATCAGTCACCTCTTTATCCAAAGTTATGCACTGTTTTTCACTGCACACTTGATGTTTCTTTTTATCTTTCACATTTTTTCGGGTTACTTTTTCCTTTTCTTTTTCCTTTTTTTTTTCTTTAAATAGAAAACACGTCCTAAGAAAGGAATGTCCTTTGCTCCTGGTTCCCATGTGGAGCAGCACCCTTCCCCCTGGCTGAGCTGCTCAGGCAGAGCCCAGCAGCTCCTGACCCTGCAGGGCTGAGGCTTTTCCCCGTTGCTGTGCACAGACTGATGGAGCAGCACTGCTGAACACGGGGACACGCAGAGGGACCAGAAGCAGCTGCCTTTGTCCCCCTGAAGTTCCAAGGTCAGAACTCTGAGCAGACACGGCTGGAAGAGACTCGCAGGCTCCCTGTTTGCTGTGCTGCTCCACTTGTGAGGGGCCCAGCTCTGCGTGAGGCACAGGGAGAACAAGGGGCAGCTCCCTCCCAGCCCCGCAGCCCAGGCACCCCTCGGGCCCCGGGGCTTGGGGCACTGTCAGCAGCCGCTGCTTCAGCGCCCACTGCTGCTGGCACTGACAGCAACACCCAAATTGTGGCTGATCCCGAGGGAGCAGCAGCAGGGCCTGCATCTGATCCCTGACTCTGGCACAGGGCTGGACAAATGACCCCCACAGCAGCAGCAGCAGCAGCAAATGGAGCTGACTTTCAGCACAGCCCCTGTCACTGTTCCCTCCCGTTTGCAGCGGTGTCACAGCAGCCTGGGAGCAGGCCCTGAGCCAAAGGTGACCTCTCGATGAACCTTCCAACCAAAGGTTCTTGGTATCCACTCATTACTGAAATGTGCATGGTCATTAGCACTGTGATAGATGTATCCACTCATTAGTGAAACATGTATTGACCTTTCTGTGTTTAGAATCTGGACAAGGCCATGAAATCTGACATCGGGCCTTGTTTGGGGCTGTATGGTCAAAGTCAACTCCCTTGGTCCTCCTTGGGCCCTGGCCAGGCTTAGGAGGAACCCAAGAGGAGGATGAAACCAGATGTTCCCGCACTAGAAGTGCTGTCAGTTTGTTTATTCAGCACTATCAAAGCTGGGCCCTCTCCCAGCGGGGTTGGAGCCTCAGCTGTGGGTGGAGGCCGCTGCAGGAATTCCCAGTGTCCGGGAGTGGCTCCAGGCCTTGGCTGGGACAGCTTCCCCCAGCTGATGTGTGGGTCTGGGTGATGGTGAAGTCTGAGGGTAACTGGGATGGATCTTTGTTAATCACTGCAGCCAGTCTTTGGCAGTGATGACTAGGGGCATTGCTGAGCTCCTTCTGTGATTCTTTGCTGCTTTGAACTACACTAAATTACACGGATTCCTTCAGTTGGTGTCTGTCTCTGGTGCTGGCCGTGCCCACTGGTGAAACAAAATTGGTGTAGTCTGGCCAGATCACACCAAAATGTCACTTTTTAAATGTAAATGTAAGGAATCAGTCCAGTCCAAAATTCCCGGATGGGAAGAGCTTCCCTGGAGTTCGCTGGCTCTGGAGTGGGCTGAGGTGGGATCACCACGTGAGCAGTGGGGCAGTCGGTTAAAAGCAGCTGTAACACTGGATGTATTAAACTGCATCCAAATATTGCATTTTGAAAAAGGAAAAGAACTTGTGGGTTTGGGTAGACGAGGATGAATTTTGTTAACAGCATATCGGAAACAGCACCAACAGAAGGAACAATTGTTTTTGGAATGCTCCCACATGGAGTGACAGAAGAAGGTTTTAATCTTGAGTTCAGATATGTTTGTGCAAGTGAAATAATAGTAATATCATAATTTATATGTATAGATGTATATATAAAATAGCATAAAATAGTATTTATACTTACATATATGATGAAAAATAAATAATAATGTTAACTAGTGCTGAGAATACTAATTTGTGAGCTGTGACTACTCAGGGATGTAACACTAAATACCCTACAGAAAAGCATTGGCCAGGACACAAACGTCACTGGTAAACTTTATGAGATTGTAGGTAATGAATACAGGAGGAAGGGATGAAATTGGCGATTTTTATAGGATTTGCTGATACTGTGATGTGAATGCTTTGTCTGTTACTGTGCAAAATACAGTGAATAAGACTGCTGGGTTTTTCATATCCCAGACTATCCCCAGCTGCAGGATTGGTTGAACGGATGAAGGGGTTGTTCAAAGAGCAGCTGAAAAAATGAGGAGATGGGAACCTGTCCCGGTGGAGAACCCATCTCCCAGATGTGCTCCATACCCTTAACAATGGGCCCCTGGGGAAATGGAAACCCCCTGGATGTGCACGGCTGCACCCAGTTTGCAAATACACCCATGGACAGGGAGACTTGGACTGCCTGGGAAATTGTTCTGGGTGCCATGGGCCCTGAGAGGGCCACCCCAGAGGCTGCAGGGCTGGGCCTTCATGCATTAGAATTAATTAGGATAAAGCAGAAGCAAATGAGAGTTATCAATACCAAAACAGGAATTCAGATTCCTCCAGGACACTTTGGTTTGATAACTGCTCGCTGGAGCGTGGGCCTGCAAAGTGTTGATGTCATGGGAGGAGGAATTGATGCAGATTATCAAGGAGAAATTAAAGTAATTCTGTTATAACAATAATGAAGAAGAGTTGCTGTTTCAACTCCATGACAGGACAGCACAATTATTGATATTGCAGTTTTAAAAACAATTGTGAAAAAAGGAGATCCACCTCAAATCACCTCTGTTGGTGGAGATAAAGGGTTTGCATCCAGCAGTGCTAATAATGGAGCCAGAGTGTGGGTCCAGAGGCCCAATGGCCCTCCCGAGGCAGCTGAAGGAACAGCTCCGGGCAAAGACAACACTGTTTGAATCCTGGAACCTGGGCAGGAACGATGGGAATGTGTCCCTGCAGCCAAGTGTTCTGTGTGAGAACAAGGAGATGTTCTAGGATATTGTTCTACAGATCCTGCCAGACCAAATCTCCCTGTTTGCCCCAACGGCCCCTTTGGAAAATGCTCTGATCCACGGGCCTCGGTGTGAAGGCTGATGTGACACTGAGTGACTTCCACACGAATTCCAAGCAGGAGCCTGGGTGCCCCTCAGGGACTGGGACCCGGCACCTCTCCAGCCAAAGGGGAAAGGACCCCAGCAAGCCTTGTTACCCCCAGACACCGCAGTGAAGCTGAACAGCAAAGGACCCTGGGGGCATTATTCTGCAATTTAAAAGGTGCCAGCTCCATGGACAATGGAATTACTGTTCCTAACCTGAGTGGGACTGAGACAAAAGAATGAGTGACTGTGTCACTAAAGTACTACTGATGTCTGTAAGTTGTATCTTGAGAGTCAACCAGAACCTTTGTTTGCCAGAAACAGCTCTAGAGTTTCACCAAGGATTAGTCATGAAAATTCTTAGGAAAATGTGAAAGTAGCCCAAATATTCAGTGTAGTAATTGCTGGGTATGTTCTCAGCTAAAGTTGGGAGGAATGGGATTCCCTTGGAGGGCCCACCCTACGGGGTGGCCAGAACTCTGTCAATGAGCTCTGACTCGTAATGGAGTCAGTGCAGGGACAGTTAAAGAAAACTGCTGTGAACAAAGGAATGCAATTATCAGTTTTACAGGATTCACCAAGAGTTCCCTTCTGGAGAAAATGAACCCTGTAATAGTTAGAGGCCACAATGGGAAAGGATTTCTGTGCTTTACCATCACTCACAATGTCAGTAGAACTCGGGGTGCTGGAGCTGGTCACTGTCAGTGTTACACCACTCCCAGCTGCAGGGCCGCCATTTAGGGTCCTTCAGCAACAACCACGAGGAAGAGTTTGGGGCCAAGAGAACATTTTCCACCCAAAGAATGCCTTGGATTTCAGAAAGCCAAAGATTCTGGTTCACCCTGTGCCCCATGTGCGCTGCCTCGTCCTGTGGAGTTTACATTAACGAGCTAAATTGATTATTAGAGGGCAAATGATACTGTTAAAATATCGAGTAGCACATCCTATGAGCTCCAACAAACACCAGTGGGGGCTCTACAGAACCACATGGCCTTGGATTATCTGCTCGCTGGCCAAGGAGGAACCTGCGCCGTTCTAGGACAGGAATGTTGCACTGATATCAGTGATGGGTTTGAAGTCCAACAACCAGGAATCACCTGGACAGAGCAGTAGAAGAGCAGCAGAAAGTAGAGCATTCTTCTGGGTGGGATTGGCTTCCTTTATGGCTAACAAATTGGAGGCTGCTGCGAAATGCATTTGTGGCAGTCACTGTCACCATTGCCGTGTGAGCACTTGGTGTGTTATGATTCCATGTTAGAGTTGTTGTGACACTTGGTGCTGGAAAATGGAGCACTGAGACTTGTCTAAAAAGAGACACAGTTTCAAGAAAAAAGCAGCATTTGATAACTAACAGAGACTAGCAACTAACTGGGCATGTTTTAAAAGGAATGGGAATTATAGCTCTGAGTAATGAACTGGAAGAGCACTTAATTGAAGAACAAGACATGATGCCTTTATGCCTAATACCTAAATATAAGGTTTCATTGAAATAATTGTTATGCAGGTTGTAGTTCATCTGTAGGTCAAAGCACTGATTGAAGTACCAAGGCCTGAACAAGAGGCCCTGAGCCAAAGCTGACCTCTAGATGAACCTTCCAAGTAAATGTTATATTTGTATCTGCTCATTAATGTAGCATTATTAGCAATATGTTCTCTGTATGTGTTCATTGGTGAAACGTGGGTTTACCTTTCTGTATTTGAAAAGCAGACAAAGCCCCATCTGGCCTTGTTTGGGGGTGAAAGATCAAAGTCAACTCCCTTGGTTCCTCCTTGGGCCCTGGCCAGGCTTTGGGAGAAGCCAAAGAGGAGAATGAAGCCAGAAATTCCCACACTACAAGTGCTGTCAGCTTGTTTGTTTAACAGTGTAAAAGCTGGGCCCTCTCACAGTGAGGTTGGAGCCTCGTTGCCTGCAAAGGTGGAGGCAGCTGCAGGAAGTCCCCGTGTCCGGGAGTGGCTCTCCAGGCCTTGGCTGGGACAGCTTCCCCCAGCTGATGGGTGGGTCTGGGTGATGGGAAAGTCTGAGGGGAACTGGGGATGGATCTTTGTTAATCACTGCAGCCAATCTTTTGTAGTAATGACTGGATGC
>JAMPIT010000464.1:0-74925 GCA_026261815.1 Monarcha castaneiventris obscurior | reverse complement strand
TGAGGATCCACCTGGAGAGAGCCGTTGTGGGAACAAGAGCTGGCCCCAGATGATGTCCCGGCCCTTCTTGAAAGGGTGCTTCCCGCAGACCATCTGGTACAGCAGGATACCCAGGGACCAGATCGGTGCTGCCTCGCCGTGGTAGCATTTGAGGTGGCTCCATTCTGGTGGGCTGTAGGACAGGGTTCCTATGGAACACAGACCGAGTTCATCAGGGGATGCTGCTGCTCCCAGAGCCTCGCCCCAGCATCCCTGGGCACGCAGGGGCTGCACCAGTGGCACACGGGGTGACCCGCTGCCTCCTCGCCAGCACCTGGCTCTTGGGTACAAAACTGGGGCTGGAAAAGAAGCCACTGGTGCTGGAAGAGGGCAGTGGAAGTGATTTAGTAAAATATGGATATAGATCTAATATCGATACCCAACTGGAACAGACAAAGACTCTCTAACTCGTTTGGGTTAGAAAGGGTATGTTTATTCCAGTGCCGGGAAGCTGTGAGGATCGCTCCAAAAGCACAGCTCCAACATTACAAAGCAATCCAAAGTCTATTTATCCACGAAAGTTCTAAATATTCAAAATACAAATACATATTTATAACAGAGACACCTCCCATTCCCCGCTTTGTATGGAAATTAGCTAAAAAGTCATTAAGCATGCATAGTTCATCCTATGAAATGGGCCGGTGGTCTCATAATTATGGGAGGGGTCCCTCATTGGATGAAGTAACTCTTCTTCCTCGCTATGACCTTTTTACCTCCTTAGTTTTTAACAATACCTATGGCCTTGGAGAGCTCCCAGTTCCTTTCCCTAAACAGGTTTTGAATGGGATCATCAATAACTGCCTGGCCCTTCCTTTGCAGATTCTTGTTACAGCCCAGCTGAACAACATCAGATAACCAATAATCAGTTCCCAGACCCGAGGAGTTTATTCCAGCTTCAGTTTCTTTGTTTAATCATCAATTTCTTTGTTTAAATTCTGCTGTGTTTGCTTCCTAAACCTATTCTAACTAATCTCGTTTTTTAACTGAAATCTTAATGTTTAAATGTTTAAGAAAAACTCAATTTAAATGCTTAAGAGAAACTTAGTTTAAATGTTTCAATGAGACTCAATGTCTCAGAAGCCCTGGGAAGGCCCAACCATGACATGCAAATAAAAAACTCACCCAGTGCTGGGGAGAAACCACTCTCCTCCCTGCCTGCATTGCCCCAAAAATCATTAATAAGCCAAGGCAAACAAGGGCAGCAGAGCAGTCCAAGCCCTTCCCCACCTGCACACCAAACCGGCCGGTGCCCGGGGTCTGACCCCCCTCTCTGCTACACCCATGGGGGTTTTTGTCGGACTGGCTGCCCCAGCCCCAGCCCCAGCCCAGGGCAGAGTGGGTGGGGAAGGCTGTTAGCAGGGCTGGGAGCTGGTCCCCCTCTAACCCTCACCCAAAAGCAACTCGGCTGGAGAAGCAATCCCGTGAGCCGCAGCAAAGGGGGGAATCCCTGGTGCCACAGCCAGGCTGGGCCATGAGATGCCCAGGAGCAGCCCCTGGCTCGGCTCACCTGCAAATTGGGTGTAGACTGTGTCCTGGAGGAAGGCGCCACAGCCAAAGTCAATCAGTTTGAGCTGTCCGGTGGCCAGGTCGATGAGGACGTTGCCAGGTTTGATGTCCCGGTGCAGGACCCCGCAGCTGGTGCAGCGCCGCACGGCCTCCAGCAGCTGGCGGAACATCCCCCGCGCCTCCTCCTCGGGCAGCAACCCCCGAGCCACGATGAAATCAAAGAGGTCCTGACACTGCTTCGGACGCTCCAGCACCAACAAGAAGCACTTGGGGAGCTCAGCCCACTCCAGGAGCTGGATGACACCACGGAACCCAGTGGACACCTTGGCCAGCAGCACGATCTCCAGGGGCGCCCGGGCGCCGTCGGGCTGCGGGAGGAGCGCGGTGCCGTCAGTGGGGCTGAGGCCGTGCCAGGGCTCTGGGAGCCCTCACCCAGCCCGGGAAGCTCCGCATCTCCCCTCACCCCTCGCCCGCTCTCCCCGCGGGGCTCCCGGCGGCTCCCGCCCCGCCGGGCCCCGGCTCCTCGCCGCCCGGCACGGCCCGGCTCTGCCGCTGGCCCCGCTCACTCACCAGCTCGCCCCAGTGCCGGACGCGGTCCCGCGGCACGCATTTGATGGCCACCTGCGAGCAAGGGGCAGCAGCGGGCTGAGCTCCTGCTCCTGCTCCTGCTCCTCCTCCTCCTCCGCCGCCGCCGGCCCCGCCACTCCCCGGGGCTCCGTCCGCGAGCCGCGTCGGCGCGAAGACGCTGCCGAAGCCGCCGCTGCCCAGCAGCGAACCCAGCCGGTGCCGCTCCTGCAGGGCCTCCTGCGCCTTCCCTGCGGGCGACACGCGGCCGTCAGCGCTCGGCCCGGGGCCAGACACGGCCCCCGAGCGCCCCCCGAGCGCCCCGGGCCGGGCTTCCCCATCCAAACGGGACCCCGGCGGCTCGGGGCCGGCGGCCGCGCTCAAGAGCGGCGGAGCTCGGGCCGGGGAAGCCGCAGCGGAGGCGGCGGGAGCGGCCGCGCCCCGTGTGTCCTCCGCGGGCCCCGGGAGGCGCCGGGGCCGGGGCCGGCGCCGGGGTCGGGACTGAACCCCGCATCGCGGCCAGGGCCGGCGCCAGGCTCGGCACAGGCGGAGCCAAAGGGTGGCGATGCCGCCCCAGCCCCAGGCACTGATGCCCGCCCAGCAGCGCCACAGCCAGGACGGCGAGAGCCGGGCGGAGGCGAGACCGCGGCGGGACGCCCGGGGCCGGGGAGGGGGTGGCCCCGCCCGGGGCCAGGGGCGGGCCTGGGGCATGGCCCGGCCCGGCAGGGGCAGGGGGAGAGACCGGGAGAGGAGGGGGAGACCGGGAAAGGGAGACGGGGAGAGGCTGCGGGACCCTGAGAGAGGGTGAGGGACAGCGGGAGAGTGACAGGAGGAAAGAGACGCAGTGTCGTAGACGCTGCTGCCGCCGCTGCCGCTGCAACTGAAGCGCCGGGGCCGTTTGTCCGCGTGTCCGCGTGCCCGAGTGTCCGCGTGTCCGAGTGTCCGCGTGTCCGCGTGTCCGAGTGTCCGAGTGTCCGCGTGTCCGCGTGTCCGTTCCCCGCTCGCCCCACGCGCCTCACGGCCGAGCCCCGCGCGCCCCGGGGGCAGCCCCTGAGTCTGTCCAAACACGGGAACTTTGCCGTGTTCAGCCCAGATCCAGAGTCTCGGCTCCTGCACAGTGGCAGAGGAATTCCCTGGGTTGCTGCTGTGCATCGTCCCTGCTGAGGGTCAAACACTGTCGGGGCACATTCCCTGCCTGTAGATTTTGTGCCCGACCCAAGCCCTGCATTTTTGTCTCCAGCACTGCTTTACACGAAAAACAGGCGAAGTCAAACTGGATGTAGCTCATGGTATTTTGGGTGTATAAAACTCACTAAGTCATAGATGTGTTTGGAATTCACGACATGCAGAAGTAATGCAACATGGAAGAGGAGAGCACAGAAACAAATAGAGGAAAACACCTCGGATTGTCTCTTTCCATTTTCATTTCACTTTTGGAAAGCTGTCTCCATTTTCTGGGAATCTTCTGCACAGTTCTGTCTGCTGTTTTCAAGAATCTTTCCTGGAGAACGATGTCGAGCTTCTGTCACAAGATTTCCCACCAGTTGCAGCTTCACTTGGCTTTCCACACTGTGAGTGCAGCACGACTCCTGCAGCAAAGCAGGACGAATGTTTGGAGAACTTTCCAACTTGTCCTTTCTTTTCCTCGTGGGCTGGGCAGCTGTGCCATTGGTGAGGTTTGCATTGTGGCTGTTCTAACCTGAGAAAGCAGGAGGTGGTACCAGGACTTGTTAGGGACTGCAGCCCTGAGTGAATGCAGAGAAAGAATCTCCAGAGCCTGGTGTCAGAAGTGGAGAGTTGTGTGATAATCATTCCCACATCTCCATGGACATCTTGAAAGTGATCTGGGATGTGAAAATGGGCTGACAGAGGGAGTTTGTTTGTGTTCAGTTTAGATGATTCTACATCTCTTGCACTGGTATAAATCAAGAGCACAATCAGATCATGATAAGCACCAGAACAAGCTGGACCTCCCAGAGTAGACAACTGAAATAATCTGAAAAGGGGAAATGCAGGGAATGACTTGGTGAGCTTTGTCTGGAAGAAGGGTGATGTTTTCTAATAATTTCTAGTCCATTCCCTCTGCTTTTGTTCTTCCTAACAAGGCCATTGGCATCCCAGATTCCTCATGAAATGAGAACCCTGAGCTTGTGGAAGTGCAGGAAAGATGCCCTGTTCCTCTGCAGGGACACTCAGGGTAAAACAGGAAGCAACTTTTAAGTGATTGTATTAAAGCAAAACCAGTCATAAGCAGATTGATGTCACTCCCCCAGACCAACAACTGTGGACAAATCTCTTTGGCTCAACCTCGAGCAGTGACCTTGAGGGGCGTCCCCACTCCAGGGAGGAATCTCCACACCCCCCCAAGAAGGGAAATGCCAGGAGACGCTGCCGTTTGGGAGCATCTCTGCTGAAATTTGGGACGGGGCTTTTCTAGTCTGAGGTGCTGCCCTGTCAGTCAGATGTGCCCAGGCTGTGCCAGCTCAGCAGCTCTGCAGAAGTTCTCAGTGGTGCCCCTCGGTTGTTCCTTTCTCTGGGGATTTTAGCAGCTCTGCCACAGCTTCAGCTCCCTCTCAGGACGCTGAACTTTGGGATGGAGGAGTCAGGCTGGTTTCAGCATTATTCACCCCAAAAGCAGCGTGATCCCCCTTCTGCATTTCCCACTGGGGGCTTTGCAAACAGGGCCTTGTTGGAGCTGTTTGAGCCCATTGCAGGCAGAGCCTCCTGCTCCAGCAGAACTGCCTTTCCTGTGCCATGACCAGGGCAGACCCCGCTGCAGGAGAAGCCCCAGGCCAGCCCCAACACAGTGAAGGGCTCGGGCACAAGTGCAGAGTTCTGTGGTGGGAGCTGTGCCAGGGAGAGCCGGAGACAGCAAAGGCACCTTGGCAGCAGCAGCTCCTTGCAGGGCATGGCCAGAAGCCTCCCTGGCCAAGGCGGCCTGGTGGCCACCACTGCAGAGCTGCTGCTTCAGGGGTGATTTCTGGCTGGGCTCTGCAAAAGCCACTTCTGCTACAGGAGCCTGCCTGGGAAGCAATTGGCCCCAGCAGCTTGGGGACAAGATATCAATGACAAAACTCTTCATCCCAGCAGAGAGAGGACAGGGAGAGAGGAAAGGGACAGCCAGGCCCAGGGGACAGGGCTGGAATGGTGATGCCTGTGAGGTCACTGCCACTGCAGCAGCCTGGCTGGCCCCCAGCAGACATTCTGGCCAGAAGTGTTGTGAGGTCACCCAGCACATCAGAGAACCCACACAACAGGAATTCCATCCTTGGGGAGGGGAGGCGGTGGCACAAACCCCCTGACTGTGAAGAATTTTGGGATGGAGCATCCACTTGTCTGGGAAAACAGTTGCAGTTTTGTGGCACTCTCATGGTAAAATATTTCCTCCTTATATCAAATCGAAATCCACCCTTTTTCAGTTTAAAGATCTTGCCCCTTGTTGTGTTACTGCAAGATTTGGGAAAAAGTAACTTTGATCAGTGTGTTTCCATTTTCACTGACCTTGGAGAGGACCCAAAAATCTCCCAAGATGGGCTTTGGAGGCCTCATCACAAAACCAGCAGGTGGAGGCTGAGGGCCCTGGGCTCAATGGTTTGGAGACTGAGGACAGAACAGGAGGAGCCTGGGAGGCCTTGAAGGGAGGTTTCAGAGCTGGTGGAGCTTTTCTTCATAGTGGGAATGAGCAAGAGGAAAACATAATGTCACCAAGGGCAGCTGAGGAGGTTCAGAGTGGACATGAGGAGAAAGGACAGGGCAGGGCTGTGGTGCAACACATCCCCCAGGAGGAGTCTGGGTCAGCCAGACTCCTTCCTGCTTTGTGTGCCCAGGCAGAGGCAGGCAGGACGCAGAGCTGCCAGCAAAGGAAGGGGCCAGCGAGCTGGGGCAGCCGGGGAGATGAGGACAGCCTGCAGGGACAGAGGTGCAGGGCAGGGACACCGTGGGACAGCCTGGGCTGGAGAGGGCACAGGGATGGGCAGCAGCTGCAAGGCCCTGCCAGAGCCAACTTGTGCAGCCCTTTGGCCACGGCTGCTGTCCCTGGCCCTGAGGCCAGGAGGGGACAAGTGACCCTTGCAGCCCTGGGGCCTCAGTGCCTCCTTGTCCCTGCTCAGCAGCCTGGCAGGGGCCACCCCATGGTGCTGCCCTGGGCATTGCACATCCCCACATCCCAGTGCCCTGGGAAGAGCCCTGAGCCCTGAGGGAGGGACAGGATCTGCCTTGCCAGGGGCTGGGGCTCAGGCCTTGGCCCTTTGCATTCATGGAACACATCCAGGTTTGCTCAGCACCAGAGACACCTTTCCCTTGCTTGTCCCCAGCTGCCATCACTGCCTCCAGAGTTCTGCTCTGACTGGAACCTGGGGACACTTTCCCATGGGTCGTGTCCCTGATGGGACCCATAGTTAAAGATACTTTGGACTTTAAATCTGACTTTGAGTTCTTGAAAAGTTTTTTGAAGACGTTCTCAGGGACTGAGTCTGATGTTGAGGCCCGGTATGAAAACTCCACAACCTGTTAAAGTTGTAAAGTAGGTACGTATTTTATTCAGCACTGGACGCAGGGGGAGAGCATCTTCCCAAATCCTGCATACCTTTTACAGCTTCTAACCTCCTATTTATCTACAAAAAGCATGCATATTCTATAATGCCTATACATATTTATTACCTGTCCCCACCTGCTCTCTGCTTCATATGTAAATCAGTTGCGGTTGCGCAGTCTGTCCCTTTTATTGAGTTGGTGGTCTTAAATTAAGTCTGGGGGCTTGAAGAGATGAAGTAAGAGAGGTCTACCTCTTAGGAATTTTTGACCCCATGAGTTTTACACATGCGTTGTTCTCTCTTTGCCGTGATGTTCCCTCCAGTTTTCCAAAGGGGCCCCTCTTAGTTCTGCAAGCTCAGCAACATTTGAATAGGTGCCAGGTGTCCTTCGAAGGGCCCCTTATCTCTTCAGCCTTCCCTCAGTCCTTGGAGAACAGGATAAGGGATTCCATATTGTCTCAGCTACTCTAAGTTCCCTTTAACTCTTAAATCTCCTGTTTCAGTCCCCCCTTCTCTAGAGAATGAGTAAATTCTTTTACTTAATACAAAAATTCTTTCTCCCCATTTCTCCGATATGTATCTCTTGAGGCATTACCATGTACTTTTGACAACGAGGTTAGTACTGCCATTCGTTGTAGCATCCTCCAATTCCAAAAAAGCATTACAATGGACATGCACAAACGTACACTAACCAGGATTAATAAAACAACAGTTGGATGAACTGCTGCATTGAGGAGCCCAGTCGCCTTTGGTGACCATCCAAAAAGTGTGTCCCACCAACGATCACATGCGTCTGTTTCCAACCTTTTAAAGACTCTTCGTATGGTTTCTGTATCATGGTGTATTGAGATCAGAGTCCTTTTTCCCATATCCCTAATTTCTTTGAGAATTTCCTTTAAATCCTCGTGCCCTAATAGCTGCTTAACCAAAGTTAAATTCATGCCTATGTGCACAGGTGATATTTCCTGTACAGTAGTCAGGTTTGCCTTTATATATTGATGGGATACCACTGGTGCCTGATAAGTCACATCCTTCAATTCTGACAAAGTTACAAATGCACAGATTGGATTGGGTTTCGTTTATGATTAGTCCATCCACCACTACCGAAGAGCATGGTGTTCTGAGACACACACAGCCCTGGCCTATGTACACCAGCAAGGTTGTCTGATTGGCTGAATGGACTTCAAAGTGACAAATGCTCTGTTCTGTATCCAGGCAAGTCTCTTGATCAGTTTTTATATTCCCTTTGCATATGAACCCTAGTTGTTTCTTCATGGCACAGGACTCTATATTAATAGTTCTCCATTTCCCTTCCACTTTTCACGCCCACATCCTGTGTTCCGAGGGATATAGGATGGTTCCTTCATGGTTTAGTCCTAAGGCAACTACTGGGTGTATCAGACTCACTGACACATTATGTATAGTTAAAACAAAGGCCGTTACCATGCTGGTTACAGGATCATAGGTGAAGTTAACTAGAACCCACCATGGCTGAAGTTCTCTTTCTAAATCCGAAGCATGATCCCAAACAACTTTACGGACCTCAGCAGGGAATGTGCCTTCATTACCTTCCCTGATAATTGAGGCAGCTACTGATTGCATCCATAACTGTGCTTGTACGCATCCAAGGGCCAGAGACATATTTTCACTAGCTGCACCCATGGTATCTACTATTAGTCTATGATCTTGTTCTTGTATCCCTTCCCACTCTGGTAATATTTTGGACAATTTCCATTGACTGGTGCCAAGAGCTAGCAAAGAAGATTGTAAGGGTTGTTGTAATTTAACCACGTCGCTCCCAGCTGCAGCCAATTTGTTCATTAATACTTCTGAATCCACTGTATTCAGGATCCCCAGTCCTGTTCCTAGTATTCCTGTAAGGTCTCTCTTCTGCCTAAAAACGTTAGGTGCATGCTTCTGTAACCAAATGGTCCAATCCATAAAGGAAGTTTTAAGGAATGGGGTACACTCTGATCGAATAGCAGAAGCATTTATTTGCATTTCCATCTCTATTCACTTCAAGGACCATTCTGGATTCAGTAGTAGTCTTTGGATCCCTACCTTCTTAATTGCATAAGGTCCAGTTCTGGAGACTATAGGCCGAATTGTTTTCCCTGGGGTGTTTTGGATGTGAACAACCGTGGTTTCTTCTGATTTTTGTGTCAGCTGATTTATTATCCCCTCATCCTGGGGTATAACACAATCCTGAGTAATATTGTAGTCCAAGCTATTATCCGTGATTGCGCACCCCTCTATTTTAAGCCTTAATTCAGGACAAGTGGATAAGCATGTTTTGCAACATCTGGAATCAATTTGAATTAGCTCCATAGGTTTTTGGTGAGACTCATGGAATCTGTCCTGAACGAATGCATATTGGCAGTCCCAAACATTTCTCCCTTCCCATACAGATGCATTTGTAACCCTTAGCATCTGGAACAGCATTTTGCGAGAGTGGGTGTCATGAGCCTTTCCTTGACAGACATTTTTCTTAATTACATGGTGCACATGCGGTCTTGCATTAATTTCGGTTACAGCCATGGCTATAATCATGAGAGATACAACTTTCCAAGCTAACATTTCTACCCAGATTCATCTTTCCCAAGTAAGTTTCAGTTTCAGTTCATTATCACCTAGTGTTGCTTTCCGAGGAGTTCTTGGAGCCTTCTTCACTCGCGTGTGATGAATCCAAGCGCTCTGTTCCTTGATCTTAATTGCAGTGTGGGTTGTAAGTAGCACCTGGAATGGTCCTTCCCACTGTGGTTCCAGAGTCTTTTCTGTAAAAGACTTCACATACACATAATCCCCAGGCTGTATGTTATGCACAGGTCCATCTAGCCCTCTGCTCTGAGTTCCAGCCACATAGTTTCCAATTTTTCTAAGTTGTTTACTTAGGGCCACCAAATAGGTGGTCAGTGTCTCATCCCCAGCTTGGGTAGAGATTCCTTTTTGCACCCCATATGGCCTCCCATAAAGCATTTCAAAGGGACTTAGCTTTTCTTTAGTTCTTGTCTTAGTCTGGATCCATAGCAATGCCAATGGGAGAGATTGGGGCCAGGGCAAATTAACTTCTTGCCCTAGTTTCACAATTTACTGCTTAATTAAGCGATTCATTTTCTCTACTTGGCCACTCGACTGGGGATGGTATGGAGTGTGGAGTTCCCAGTCTATACCCAAGTGGCGGCTCACTTGCTGCACTATTTTGGAAATGAAGTGTGGTCCTCTGTCTGAGGAAATTGTGGCTGGAACTCGGAAGCGTGGTATTATTTCTTGCAACAGTATTTTGGTTACCTCTCGGGCTTTGGCAGTTGTAGTGGGGAAAGCTTCTGGCCGCCCTGAAAAGGTATCTGTTAACACCAGCAAGTATCGGTACCCCCCTTTTCTTGGAAGTTCTGAAAAGTCAACCTGCCATTGCTGCCCAGGCCCCTGGCCTCTTCCAATCTGACCAAGTTTCGGTTTAGGGGTATTCTTAGGATTAGTAGGCAAAGATCGCACTGCCTGGTCACCTGGGTGACAGTAGCATACAAATTTCTGGCAGTAATCTTTTCAATTAGATAGCTATATAGAGCATCCATTCCCCAGTTTGTTTGTTGATGTTCCTCCCTTACTAAGGACCATAATATATGAGAGGGGACGACCAGCCTCCCGTCTGCAGTGACGGCCCATCCTTCCTGGTTATATGTTCATTTTTGATCCTCAGTGAGTTTCTTATCTTTCTTACTGTATTCTGGCTTACCTCTGAGGGATATCTGTCCATCTGGAATCAGGGTTCCTTCAATTGTTACCTCACCTTTTGCTGCTTCGTTTGCCTCTCTATTCGCCAGCTCATTTCCTTCTTCCAATTCCGAGCTCACCTTTTGGTGTGCCTTAATGTGCATAACTGCTACTTTCTCAGGCATCTGAACCGCTTCCAATAGTTTCATTATTTCCTGTGCATGTTTAATGTTTTTCCCATGTGAATTTAATAGTCCTCTTTCTTTCCAGATAGCTCCGTGTGCATGCACGACCCCAAATGCATATCTCGAGTCTGTATAGATATTTATTTTCTTCCCTTTAGCCATCTCCAGGGCACGGGTCAGGGCGATTATCTCGGCTTTCTGTGCAGAGGTGTCTGTTGGTAGGGGACCAGATGCTATTACCTTTTCACTGGTGGTAACTGCATATCCAGCATGTCATTTTCCACTGATGACATAGCTACTCCCATCTGTAAACCAGGTTTCTGCATCATCGAAAGGGGTGTCCTTCAAGTCTGGGCGGCTGGAGTAGGTGGCTTTGATGGTTTCCAGACAATCGTGTTGTACTGGCTCTCCTTGATTTCCGCTGAGGAAAGAAGCTGGGTTGACAATATTAGTCACCACTATTTCCACATCGTCTTGTTCTATCATAATGGCTTGGTATTTCAAAAATCTTTGAGGGGAAAGCCAGTGCCCACCTTTCACTTCCAATACTGCAGACACTGTGTGAGACACCAGCACAGTCATTTTCTGGCCCAAGGTGAATTTGTGTGCTTCTTGGATATTCGTCACAACTGCTGCTACAGCCCTGAGGTATCCTGGCCATCCCTTGGCGGCTGCATCCAGCTGCTTGGATAAGTAAGTGACTGCCCTTCGATATGGGCCTAGGTTCTGTGCTAGTATTCCCAAGGCAATCCCCTGTTTCTCGTGTGAAAACAGAAGAAATGTTTTACTCACGTCCAGAAGTCCTAGGGCTGGGGCTGACATAAGGGCATCCTTTAACTGGGAAAAGGTTCGAGTGGCTTCCTTGGTCCACTGGAGATCTCTGTTCCCACTTGCGATGAGTGCACACAGAGGTTTGAGCAGCCCATAGTTGTAGATCCACAGTCTGCACCATCCTGTCATCCCCAAAAAGCTCCTTTACTGTCCGGGGTTGCAGGGTTTGGCATATCATTTCTTTACAGTCTTGCCCTAGAGTCCGTTGTCCAGCACTGACTTCGTACCCCAGGTAAATTACCTTTTGCTTCACCACCTGAGCCTTTTTCTTTGACACTCTGTACCCCTGGAGCCCCAAAAAGTTTAAAAGACTCACCGTCCATGCCACACATGCCTCTTTTGTCTGAGTGGCTATGAGGAGATCGTCTACATACTGCAACAGCTTTCCCTCTTCTGGTGGAGCCTCCCAGGCCTCTAGGTCCTTTGCAAGCTGTTCCCCAAACAAGGTGGGAGAACTTTTTGAACCCCTGAGAAAGCACTGTCCATGTGAGCTGAGTTTTATGCCCGCTTTTAGGATTTTCCCATTCAAAGGCAAAGATTTTCTGACTGGCTTCATGGAGAGGAAGGCAAAAGAAGGCATCTTTCAAGTCTAAAACAGTAAACCAAGTTAACTCTGGTGTTAAACATGTCAATAGAGTGTATGGATTTGCTACCACCGGGTAAAGATCCTCAGTTATTCTGTTAACAGCCCGTAAGTCCTGCACCACCCGATATGACCCGTCGGGTTTCCGAACAGGTAATATAGAAGTGTTGAAGTCAGACTGGCATTCTTTTAGTAATCCTAGTTGTAGAAAATTTTCAATCACTGGCCTAATTCCTTCTCTATCCTCTTTTCCCAAGGGATACTGCTTAATCCTGACTGGTTGTTTTCCTTCCTTGAGGTTAATTACTATAGGAGGTGCGTTTTTTGCCCTTCCTGGCACGTTAGAAGCCCACGCTCCAGGGAACACCTGACTAACTATTTCTTTACTGATTTCCTCCCCGATCTCAGTGGTTGTCAATATTAGACTTAACACCTCCACATATTGTTGATCATTTACCTCCAGAATAATTTCCGCCTCCTTAAACATAATGGTTGCTTAGAGTTGCTCTAATAAATCTCTTCCCAGGAGAGCCTTTGGAGAGTTCAGCATATATAGAAATTTGTGAATGCCCCTCTGTTTCCCGAATTTATACTTTAGGAGTTTACAGAAATAAGCCTTTTCCGATTGGCCAGTGGCTCCTTGTACCATAGCATAATCCCTTCCCACAGGCACCAGGGCTTTATTCAGTACCGAGTATGTTGCTCCCGTATCAATTAGAAACTCCACCCCTTTCCAGTCTGGATTATGCTGTTTGATAATGTATCACAAATTCTGTGCTGTAGTTACTGGGTCGCTACGATAATCCTGAGCAGCCTTCCTCCATGCTTCTAAATCAATGGAAGAGAAGGGCGCTTTAACCATCACTGGGTTTCCCCCTGGTCCTACTGCCTCTCGTAGGGGCACTTGTAGGACTCGTTGTCTAGTCCGGGATGATACCGGGCTGCCAGGGGGTGAGCTGGTCTCTGCGTCCCCATCTCTCTCTTCCCTTTCCCTTTCCTGTCCGTTAGGGGGAACCTCCAATAGGTCTGACGAGCCTTGTTCCTGAAATGTACTTTGGTAAATCTTATCCAATTTTATACACGTCTGCCCAATACTAGAGGCTGAGCAGCATCTCTTTAGTTTCCCACTCTTTGCTTTATTCTCTTTCTCCATAGCTAGTACTAGAGGGTCAAGAGGAGCCTTGATCCCACAATCTCTCTGCCACTCAGGGTGGTTTCGGAGAGCAAAAACATGTCACAATACGAGACTTCACTGCACTTGCCCTCCCTCTTTAAAAATAGCATTAATTATAGCAAAGTATCATAATCTAAAGTCCCAGTGGGTGGCCACCTCACCCCCTCATCTAGCCTATACAGTGGCCACCACTGGCTACAATACTTAATGAGAGTGGACTTATTTTCAGTACCTCTGGTCCCTGCAACTTCTTTCCAATGTGCTATAACACACCCTAGTGGGCAAGCTTTAGGGACTTCTCTGCTCTGTCAGATCCCATTATCTCCTCCTTTATGCCCTGCCTTGTTTCCACTGAACTTTCCTCACAGAATTCTACAATCTCCCCCCCCCCCGCCCCCCCCTCCATTATTTTCTCCCCTCAGGATCCCAAAACCTGGGTGTCGAGTGTGACTTTCATATGAGCTTGGGTTCAAAGTCAACCAGATTAGACCAATGCTTAGATCAATTGCCTTCTCCCTCTATCTGGTTGTCTACTAAGTTCACAAATTCCTAAGAATCAAATCCAAACCATTAGGGAAGGGAAATTATTTAAAAAGTGCTTCCCTGGATGGTCGGACCCTTACGGCTCGAACCCATGTTTCACTAACTACAGTTAACAATCTATTAGGAATAAATTAACAGCTTGTTCATGTCTCACCTTGCTGCAATTGTAATTTTTGACACAAGGTGGTAGTGTTGTATCACAAATAAACTTAGAGAGGGTTTCACCTATTGTAATTATAACTTCCGACACAAGATGGTAATGTTGCTTCAAAAATCCGGTACCCCTTCCAAACTCGTTAGCAACTGCAAGACAACAGCAACAATAAAGCAACGAGACAACAATAAAACCACAATTAGATGACAATAAACAATAACACAACATTGCTCGCTCCGTGTCCTGGACACGGATATCGCTCACCCACACATTCACCACACTCACAAAGTCCGGACTCAAACACACCACCTTAGTTCCAATAACACGGGAGCGGAATCCACTCAACCCATGTTCTAGAGCTGCTTCATGGCTGCTCTATCAGTCAGCGAATCCCTCCACCACCGGCCCCCCTTCCTACCCCCTCCTCCTCCTAGCCCTGTGGAGGCTGAAGGAGCAGAGTGGGCCTCGCTGGTGTTCGTACCCTTCCACCAACAGCCTGTAAGCTTTTACCTACCAAGGGACTATGTTGCACACAGGACGTCTCCCATGATTTATCAAGAGCCCTCCAACCACACATACATTTCACTAACTCCACTAAGATTAATACGTACCATTTTATCCGCAAGCCAGTGGTCCTTATCTGTCCCCGCAGTAAGCGAGCCGAGGTCTCGGAGCTTTCCTCCAGGAAATCCCGGGGTGTGCCGTGGAGCCCTCCGTCCCTCAGCTCGTCTCTGCGGACGGACAGAGCCGTCCCATCTGGGGCGCCAATTGAGGCGCGGTATGAAAACTCCACAACCTGTTAGAGTTGTAAAGTAGGTAGGTATTTCATTCAGCGCTGGACACAGGGGGAAAGCATCTTCCCAAATCCTGCATACCTTTTACAGCTTCTAATCTCCTCTTTATCTACAAAAAGCAAGCCTATACATATTTATTACCTGTCCCCGCCTGCTCTCCGCTTCGTATGTAAATCAGTTGTGGTTGTGCAGTCTGTCCCTTTGATTGAGTCGGTGGTCTTAAATTGAGTCTGGGGACTTGAAGAAATGAAGTAAGAGAGATCTACCTCTTAGGAATTGTTGACCCCATGAGTTTTACACATGCGTTGTTCTCTCTTTGCCGTGATGTTCCCTCCAGTTTTCCAAAGGGGCCCCTCTTAGTTCTGCAAGTTCAGCAACATTTTAATAGGTGCCAGGAGTCCTTCGAAAGGCCCCTTATCTCTTCAGCCTTCCCTCAGTCCTTGGAGAACAGGATAATGGATTCCATATTGTCTCAGCTTCTCTAAGTTCCCTTTAACTCTTAAATCCCCTGTTGGGAGATGGAGCAGGAAAGAGGGGGAAAGGGGCAGTGACTTCCTCCTCACCTGCCTGTGTGTTCTGGGGCATCTTCCTCACAGCCTCCTCCTCCATCTGGCCAAGGTTTGAGAATGGGAAATCCTGGTTTGGGGGGAAAAACAAGGGATGAGCATGTTGAGTTTGAAGGTCCCCCTGCCCAAGTCCATCTCTAGAAGTCACCGGGCATCTGGGGTCCATAAAAATCCCCAGATCACCAAGACCCACCCCACAGGGTGGGTCTATCCTCCGCAGAGCTCCCTGGGCTGCATTTGCAGTCCCAAAAATGACTCTCTCAGGAGTTCCCCCTCTCTGGTCTCTCCACGTTGGCGTTCTTGGCTTCTTTCCTGCCCGGGCTGCTGGGGGTCCCGTGTGTATTGGTGATCCCCCCTCTCCAGGGTCCCTGCCCTACCCGGGGGTTCTGGGAATCCCTGGGGTTCCTCCACTCCAGGTTCCCCATTTCAGGCCTCTGGGGGTCTCCTCTCTCTGGGGTCCCGCTTAAGGAAGCCACGGCTCTCCCAGGGTTTCCCAAAACCGTTGTCCCCCTGCCCCCACCAGCCATGGCCTGAGCTCAGAGGGCCCGGCCCAGGATGCCCAACCCTCACTGTGGTGGGGAACCGCATCCCCCGCCCCTGCTGGGGCTCTGGTGTCACCGCCACCGGGACCCCCCAAAAACACCTCCCGGGACCCCCGATGTCCCACCGAGGGGCATCTGTGGCTCAGCTTTGGAGCCCTGCAAGCTCCAAACATCACGCCACCCGGCCCAACAGAAAGGATGAAACAGCGAGCCCCAAATATATTTCATGTAAGCTCCGAATAAATATCCCTCCCCTCTTCAAAAACACTGCCTGGGATATTTGGGGCGAACTCCCCCTCCTTGGGCACCTGCGGGATGCGGCGGGAGGATGCTCCCAGGGCAAAGATACAGAGAGCGGTGGCTGCACGTGGAGCCTCCTCTGCCTGCTCCAGCTCCTCCTCCTCCTCCTCCTCTGTTCCTCCTCTTCCTCTGCCCCTCCTCTTCCTCCTCCCCATCCTCCATCCATCTGGCCACAGGCTAGGAGTTCTTGGGGGAATGGGGCTGGGCCGGGACACGATGGGAAAGGGCTGGGTCACCCCCAAACTGAGCTGGGGGCAGCGGAGGTTTGGGGGAACAACGGGAAAGGGGTGGGAGAGGGGCAATAAGGGGAGATGGGACAGCGGGAAAGGCCTCCCCAATGGGGGTCCCCAAATTAACCCCAGCACCCCCAAACCCTATCCCAGCCCCCCCAGTCCCACCTCCGCTCCTCCCGGTGCTGTGGGGCCCAGGCTGTACCCCAGTGCCGGCTCAGGGGGTGCCCCAGGCTGACGTGCCCCACCTGGCGGGGGGAGGGGGCCCTGTGCTGGGAGGGGTTTCCAGCAGCACCAGGAGCTGGTGGGCCCAGTCCCCGCTGGGCCACCATGAGCCCCGAGAGCTCCCGCCCACCTTGGAACCACCTCAGCTGCACCTGCTCAGGGGGGAAAATCCACCACGGAGCAGAGCAGACGGCCAGGGCTGGGCTGGGAGCTCGAGGGCACCAGTGAGATGGACACGCTGAGGGGCACTGGGAGAGAAGGGGGAGACACTGGGATGAGCTGAAGAGCACGGGGAGAGAGACAGGAGAGCTGGAAAGCCATTGGGATGGACTGGGAATGGACTGTGAGGGAGAGGGAGGGCACTGGGAGGGAATGGTGGGGCACTGGGAGAGAGGGAAGTGGGCTGGGGGTTACTGGGAGGGCACTGGGAGAGAGGGGACAGGCTCAGGAATGGACTTAGGGGGACTGGGAGGGAATGGGGTGGCACTGGGAGAGACTGGGATGGACTGGGTCTGAAGGGGAGAGCCACGGGAGTCACAGGGAGAGGGGAAGAGGCCAGGGAGATGGGCACAAGGAGGGCTGAGGGCTCTGGGGTGGTTCCCAGGGAGGTTTTGAGGGGCTGCGAGGTCATTCCCAGGGCAGGGGCTGAGGGCACACGCTGTGCCCCACGGTCACCTCCCTGATCCTCGCCAAACGGGGTGAACACCCCGTAGCTGAGTCAGCACACTGTGTCCACCACAGCCCGTGTTTCCTCCACAAATTCTGTTTGGGTGTTCCAGTACCGGGCCTGTTTCTCCCCAGGGTGTCCCCCACGTAGTGGCCCACATTGCTGTCCAAGTGCAGGAGCTGCTCCAGGTTGTAGCTGAACCCCACCATGAACCTCACCTGGTCGGTACCATTAATGAAGTGACACTCGGACTTCACCATGTGCTGGAAGAGACCTGTGTATGCAGGACACAGGTCAGGGGGTGCCCCCCCAGCACCCCACAGGAAGCCAAGTGTCGCCCTGGTTTTCACAGTGCTCCATGGTTTTACTTTTGTAGTAGAAGTTCTCATGCTCTTTCTATAAACATAGCTCTTGTTTTTCTAACCGGCTAAGAATGTTTACTGAACTTTTAGATAGTTGTTCATTCCTTTCTCCAAGGCGGAGAAAGGTGATACACTGTGTTCCTATCCTGTAAAATGCTAGAGGTGTTAACCTCATCTACCAATGTGTGATTGTTTTAGAAGAGGTATAAAAGTGTGATAATAAAAGTAGGCAGAGCTTTTTCGCTCTGCTCCGTAGCCCCTTTTTGGCCTCTGCTCGGTGGACCTGCTGCCTAACCTGCTGTTTGAGTCCGCGTGTTCGTGTCCCGACACTGCGACAGCCAAGAGCCCAGGGGGCCACCCTGTATCCCTACTCCACATCCCCTTGCTCCACGGCCGCCATGGGACCTTCCTTCCCACCACCCCACCCTCTCATTTCCACCCTTTTTCCATTTTCTCCCCTCCTTTCCCATCAATCCCCAGTAGCTAGCCCCTGCCCCCATCACTTTGGGGGTCCCAGTCCCCCCTTTTGCCCCTTTCCCAACCCTTTTCACACAATCCTTCCAATCCCCAGCCCACTCCTGCTCAGTTTTGGGATCCCACCCTTCCATTTCCCCAAATTTTAACCTTTCCCACACCTCCCCCATCATCCCCCAGTCCTCAGCCCCCTTTCCATTCTTGCTTTAGGGGGTCCCACTCCCCTTCCAACTTATTTTATGGGTCCCACCCACCCATTTCCTCTCCCAGCCTTTCCCACCATAGCCCAGACCCTCTTCCCACCCCCTCAGCTCACCTGAGAGCTCCATGCCCACGGCTGGGGGCGTTCCCAGTGCCACCAGTATGGCCCCAGCTTCCTGAAAATGCCCCATCCCCAGCTCTGGGCAAGGGCTGAAACCTCCCCTCTCTCCCTTAATTCTGCTCCTGGGGGGCACTGGGGGTGAGGGGGGGCCCAGGTGAGGAGCTCTGGGTGCTGTAGATCTGCCAGGCAACTGGGGAGTCATCAGGGAGAAAAGCTCTGATTGGCTAAAAATTGTTTAGTGACTTCTTTGGCTGAGGAAAGGCCCAAGAGCTGAGATAAGGACCAGGAGAGCTCCTGCCCCAGTCACCAGCAGAGATAAACAGACCCAGTCTGGGGACAGGGATTGCATTTATTAGCAATGAAATCAGAGCACTAGAATGAGAAGTGAAATAAATCTCTCAAACATTTCCCCCCCACAATGGGGATCATCTGGAACAGGGGTCACCAGGTCTCTGCCCAACATGGGTCACTATGGATCATCCCACATGGATCTTCTGCTGTGAGATGAAGTTGGAGCAGTTCCCAAACCTCTTCCTGCACTTGGGGCACTTGCAGGGCTTCCCTTAGTGGTGGCTCTGTTGGTGTCTGGTCAAGTGAGAGCTCCTGGGGAAGCTCTTCCCACAATTGGGACACTTGTAGGGCTTCTCCCCAGTGTGGATCTTCTGGTGGCAGATAAGGTTGTAGTTCTGGCTGAAGCTCTTCCCACACTCGGGACACTCGTAGGGCCTCTCCCTGGTGTGGATGCGCTGGTGCCTGATGAGGTGGGAGTTGTACCTGAAGCCCTTCCCGCAGCTGAGGCAGAGGAAGGGCCTCTCCTCTGCGTGAATCCGCTGGTGCAAGAAGAGCTGGGAGCTGCTCTGAAATCTGACACTCGTAGGGCCTCTTCCCGGTGTGGATCTTCTGGTGGTAGGTCAGGTTCGAGCTCCGGCTGAAACCTTTCCCACATTCCTGGCACTCGTAGGGCCGTTCCCCAGTGTGGATCCTCTGGTGGCGGATCAGATTGGAGTTCTGGCTGAAGCTCTTCCCACATTCCTGGCACTCATAGGGTCATTCCCCAGTGTGGATCCTCTGGTGGTGGATCAGGTTGCAGCTCTCACTGAAGCTTTTCCCAAATTCCCCACACTCGTAGGGCCTCTTCCCGGTGTGGATCCTCTGGTGGGAGGTCAGGTTTGAGCTCTGGCTGAAACTTTTCCCACATTCCTGGCACTCATAGGGCCGTTCCCCAGTGTGGATCCTCTGGTGGTGGATCAGGGTGGAACTGTGGTTGAAGCTCTTCCCACATTCCTTACACGTGTAGGGCCGTTCCCCAGTGTGAATCCTTTGGTGGATGATGAGGCAGGATCTCTGGCTGAAGCTCTTCCCACATTCCCCACACCTGTAGGGCTTCTCCCCAGTTTGAAGCTGCTCGTGGACCACCAGGTCCAAGCTCTGACTGGATCTCCGGCCATCTTCCTGGCACAGGGTGGGTCCTTCCACCTCAGAGCTCCCTGGGCTGCGTTTGCATCCTCTCCTCCTGCGGGATCTCTGGGGCTTTTCCTCCCTGTTGGATTCCTGCCCTGTGGAGCCGCTCAGAACGGCCTCTTCCATGAAGTTCTGCAGTGGGGATTTGTCCTCCCTGGTCTCCGTCCTCTGCTCCTTGTCTGGGGCAGGAAGGACAAGGAGAGGATGGGATTTGCCTCCCTGACAGAGGGAAGGGGAAGGAGATCCCCCCAGTCTGTCCCCGGCAGGACGGTGTCAGCAGTGGGGTTGTCCTGCAGCCAGGGGCGATGCTGGGCTGCGAGATGGAGCAGGAGAGAGGGGGAAAGGGGCACTGACTTCCTCCTCACCTGCCCTGGGGTTCCAGAGCATCTTCTTCTTCCTTGCAGCCTGCTCCTCCATCTGGCCAAGGTTTGGGAATGGCAAATCCTGGTTTGGGGGGAAAAACAAGGTGTGAGTGTGTTGGCTTGGGGGTTCCTCCTGCCAAAGTCCATCTCTAGAAGTCACCAGGAGTATCATGACTATAAAAACCTCTAAAACTCTTTGCTGGTTTTAACTGGCACGAGAAATGAACCCCACTGAACTGCCCCAAGAGAGATTAAGCTGGGAGTTACAATTCACCAAAGAGATGACAAGAAATGCGATGATACAGCTCCAACCCACAAAGGCTGAGTATAACCGGGCACCCTGGGACAAGAACAGAACGGTGTTTGTGAGTTCCTGTGATGAGCACCACGTGCTCCCCCACATGCAAAGGAAAAAGGAAAGAAAACAAAACCTGTTGGTCGTAGTGGTGGACACAGTCCTGTCCAAGTGATGGGTGCAGTCTTGTCATCAGCAGTGGTCACAGTCCTGTTGGAGTTCTGCTCCTCCTCTGGATCTGTTGAGTGTTGCCCTAGGCCCCAAGACCCAAGATTTTATATGCTCAGGTTCAGGTGGGAATGCTCAGTCTCTCCCCCAGGGCAGGCAGTTTCACAGTAGAATGATGTAATCCTGTGAGTCATGGGATCTTTTGGGCCCCTTGATGGTCTCAGTCCTTGCAGCTGCCCATTGTGCTGGGGCCATTCAGTCCATGATGGCCCATTAGCAGAGGTGCCCCCTCAGGCTGGGTGGGACTGTGCTGGTGCTTCCCTGGAGGGAGTTATCACAGCTGAGTCATTGGTGTGAAGAAAAAGAAACACTGCCCTGCCTCACAGGGTTTGCCTCTCCTTCCTTATCTCATTTAACACCCAGCTCGTAGCCTGAGGGGTCCGGGGTGCCCTGGGCAGCTTCTGCAAATGACCCATCATGAACAGCTCATCAGAAATGAGATAAGGGGAGTAGAATGGCACCCTGCTCCTGTCTTCAGTGCAGGCTCGGATTGGGGTGAGGGTTGGGGCTGGAACTGTGGCTGGGATTGGTGTTAGCTCTAATAATGGTATGGGGTGTGGGCTGAAGCTGGGTCTGGGTTTGGATTTAGAGCTAAATGTGGGACTGGAGTGTGGGCAGGGACTGGGGTCAAAGCTGGAGTTAGGGCTAAATTTGGCCCTGGAGTTGGGGTTAGAGTTGGAATTGGGGCTGGGGTTGGAGTTAGGGCTAAATGTGGGAATTGGGTTAAGGCTGAAGGCTGGGGCAAGGGATGGAATTGCAGCTGGCCTTGCAGGTCGGGCTGAACGTGGGATTTGGGGCTGAGGATTTTGGAAGGGGATGGGATTGGGTCTGGGGCTAGACAAGTCTGGGAGATAAGGAAGGAGAGGCAAACCCTGTGAGGCAGGGCAGTGCTTCTTTTTCTTCACACCAATGACTCAGCTGTGATAACTCCCTCCAGGGAAGCACCAGCACAGTCCCACCCAGCCTGAGGGCTCACCTCTGCTAATGAGCCATCATGGACTGAATGGCCCCAGCACAATGGGCAGCTGCAAGGACTGAGACCATCAGGGGTTCCAAAATATCCCATGACTCACAGGATTACATCATTCCATTGTGAAACTGCCCGCCCTGGGGGAGGGACTGAGCATTCCCACCTGAACCTGAGCATATAAAATCTTGGGTCTTGGGGCCTAGGGCAACACTCAACAGATCCAGAGGAGGAGCAGAACTCCAACAGGACTGTGACCACTGCTGGTGACAAGACTGCACCCATCACTTGGACAGGACTGCATCCACCACTCTGACCAAGAGGTTTTGTTTTCTTTCCTTTTTCCTTTGCATGTGGGGGAGCACGTGGTGCTCATCACAGGAACTCACAAACACCGTTCTGTTCTTGTCCCAGGGTGCCCGGTTATACTCAGCCTTTGTGGGTTGGAGCTGTATCATCGCATTTCTTGTCATCTCTTTGGTGAATTGTAACTCCCAGCTTAATCTCTCTTGGGGCAGTTCAGTGGGGTTCATTTCTCGTGCCAGTTAAAACCAGCACAGTTTTAGAGGTTTTTACAGTCATGATACGCCTGGTGACTTCTAGAGATGGACTTTGGCAGGAGGAACCCCCAAGCCAACACACTCACACCTTGTTTTTCCCTCCAAACCAGGATTTGCCATTCCCAAACCTTGGCCAGATGGAGGAGCAGGCTGCAAGGAAGAAGAAAATGCTCTGGGACCCCAGGGCAGGTGAGGCGGAAGTCAGTGCCCCTTTCCCCCTCTCTCCTGCTCCATCTCCCAGCCCAGCATCGCCCCCAGCTGCAGGACAACCCCTCTGCCAGCACCGTCCTGCCGGGGACAGACTGGGGGGATCTCCTTCCCCTTCCCTCTGTCAGGGAGGCAAATCCCATCCTCTCCTTGTCCTTCCTCCTCCGGTCAAGGAGCTGAGGACGAAGACCAGGGAGGACAAATCCCCACGGCAGAACCTCGAAGCCGTTTTGAGCGGCTCCACAGGGCAGGAATCCAACAGGGAGGAAAAGCCCCAGAGATCCCGCAGGAGGAGGGGCTGCAAACGCAGCCCAGGGAGCTCTGAGGTGGAAAGACCCACCCTGTGCTGGGAAGATGGCAGGGGATCCAGTCAGAGCTTGGACCTGGTGGTCCATGAGCAGCTTCAAACTGGGGAGAAGCCTTACAAATGTGGGGAATGTGGGAAGAGCTTCAGCCAGAGATCCAGCTTGATCATCCACCATCGTATCAACACCAGGGAGAGGCTCTACGAGTGTCCTGAGTGTGGGAAAAGGTTTCCAAGGGGCAGTGATTTTCTCGTACATCAGCGGACGCACACTGGGGAGAGGCCCTTCTGCTGCCCTTACTGCAGGAAGGGCTTCAAGTACAACTCCAACCTCGTCAGACACAAGAGCATCCACACTGGGGAGAGGCCCTACGAGTGTCTCGAGTGTGGGAAGAAGTTTCAGACCAGCTCCAATCTCCTTGTGCACCATCGGATGCACACGGAGGAGAGGCCCTTCCGCTGCCCTGACTGTGGGAAAGGCTTCAAGCACAGCTCCTCCCTCATCAGGCACCAGTGCATCCACACCGGGGAGAGGCCCTACGAGTGTGGGGAGTGTGGGAAGAGCTTCTCAGACAGCTCTGCCTTTACCAGACACAAACAGAGCCATCTGTAAGGGAAGCCCTGTGAGTGCCCTGACTGTGGGAAGAGCTTCATCCTGTGCTCCAACTTCATCCTCCCTGAGAGCACCTGTGTTGGGAAGAGACCTGGTGACCCACATTCCCGATGATCCACATTGGGAAGACCCCTGGCTGGTGGTCTCCACATCCTTCTGGATCCCCGTAGGTATCTGGATGAACTCAAGGGCAGGAACATCTCTTGGGACTCAGAATGACATCAGAAATTCATTGGGAAGAGTGGATATCTTGACTTTACAGGCCAAAAAATCTCACCTGCTCTGTCCAGTTGTTTCTTCTGGTGGCACCAAGCTTTAATCTGGTGGCATCAGGAAATTAAAGAAAGAGATCTAAAGCCACAGCATTTTCCTGGAATTTGGGGGTGAATTTGGGGTTGGTTCAGGGGAATATTTGGGAGGATTTGGCTGTTGTGAGGCCATGGGCTGGGCAGACAGGGCCACGATGTCACAGTTGTGCTGGCAGAACGTGTCCACCTAAGCCCATCTGTTGTCCAGGAATTGCAGTTGTCTGTCCCAGTCCCTGGCCTGGGTCCCCTGTTTGGGGTGTGCCCCACAGCGTGCCCAAATTGCTGATGAAATGCCCAAGCTGCTAGCAGCTGGAGATGTTCCTGTCCACCAACCTCTCCTGGTCAGTTCCATGGTGGGCTTTGAGGGGATTTAGGGGCTCCTGGGAGGGATTGGGATGGGCTTCTGTCGCTCTTGAGGGCATTTGTGGTGCTTGGAGGGGGCCTTTGTGGGGCTCTGTGAGGGAGTTTTGGGGGTCTTGGCTGAGCTGTGTGGCTTGGAGAGAATTTGGGTGTGTCTTGGGGTCATTGATGTTTCAGGGAGTGGTTGGGAGGGTTCCTGGCCAGGGAGCTGTGGGGTGGTGTGAGGGGTCCAGGAGTGACTGTGGGGCTGGGGGGGTATTTGGGGTACTTGTGACTCCCTAAACTCCCAAAGGTTTCACCAGACCCTGCCCCCCAAGATGCTGCCGGGGGTCAGGGACCCCATGTTGGGGTTCCTCCTCCTGGCACTGAGGGAGAAGGTGAGGGGGGTCCCCAGGGGCCATGTGTGTCCCCCGCACAGTGTGTGTGACCCCCTCATCCCAGTGTCACCCCCTTTTCCCTGCCCCCAGGGCTCCTGAGCCAGCCCCTGCTGTCCCCGGGAGGGAATTTGGGGAGGGGGCAGAGGGGGTGTGTAGCCCCCGCCGGGGGATGACCCCGCCCCAGCGCCCTTCATTCAGCACTGAGCTGGGCTTGGGGGCACAGGAGGAAGAGGCCGATGGGAAGCAGATCCTGCAGGGGCCACAGGGCTTGGGCTCAGGGCAAGGTCCTGCCCTGCACACCTGGCTCAGGTGTGACCCTGGCCCGGGAAGGGAGCGGGACATTCCCATCCCCACGGATCAGGGCTGGGAGCAGCACTGGGACCACGGACATGGAAATACTGGGATTGACTGGGACCACACTGAGGGGGTGAAATATTCCCCCCAGCACCTTTCCAGGCTGCCCTGCAATCTGAGAAATGCTCGCTCGGCCTCGGCCTTGGCCAGCAGCCCCCGGGCTCAGCTGCTCTGAGCTCAGCCGCTGCCGGCTCCCGCAGCCCTCCCAGGGCCGCCCTGCCCGTGCCGGGGCTGTGCCAGCGCTCCCCGCACCCACGGGGGCTTCAAAGCGCCAGGCTTGTCTGACAGAAAACACAACCTGCCCCCGAAATAACCAAAGCAACAACCGACCACCTCCAGTGCCTCCTCGTGTGCCTCCCGAGGGACACCAACTCTGCGGGAATTCCCCCGCATCGGGACAAAAAGCTGCTCCAACGGAGGCGCTTTGAACACCCGCCCGCGGCTCGTCCCCGTCACACAGATGCCGGCAGCTGCCCCGGTGCCGCAGGTGGGGCTTTGGAGCAGGGAGGCTCTGCGGGCCCCCTGGGCTGTGCCCCCTCCCAGCCCGTTCCTGCCCTGGGGCCGATGTTCAGCCTGGGCTCTCTCGCTGCTCCCAGTTCCCTGAGCTCAGAGAACACCAGGCCATGGAACCTGGCAGTGGAAAGCAGCGATTTTGGTGCTCCCCAGCGAAACTGAAAGTTTGCTCCTTTTGCCCCAGTGCCTTGGAGGCCCCCGGGGCATTTTCTGCACAGAGTTCAGCCCCCAGCGCTCACTGAAGGCGCTCCCTGCAAATGTCACACTGCCAGGGCCCTGTCCTTGCTGTCACCTGCTGGGGCTGGGCACCAACAGAGCTCTGGGCTTGCATTTCCAGCTGCTGTGCGACCAAAACTGTGGGACCTGGAGCTGCTCAAATGCACAAAATGGTAGAGGAGCCTGTCTGGAGAGGGAAATCTCCCCTTGCTGTGCCAGCCCCTGGCAATGCTGGAATTCTCTGCTGCTGCTTCCGGGCCACTCGGGGGCTCTGGCTGAGCAGGAAAAGTGACCCTGAGCCAGGAGCTTTCCTTGGCCAGAGCAAAGCCTCAGCACAGAAGGACCTTCCCAGCACTGTGCCCTGGGCCTGGAGGGATTGTGCCACCAGAGCTGTCCCCCAATTTCTTTTATGAGGCAGCTTTAGGACATGAAAAGTGGAGAAGCCAGAGCTGACTCTCAGCTTTCCGCAGTCCTCCAGAGGAATCCTGTGTGGGAAGCACCCTGGGAACAGGGTTTCCATGCCGGGGGAGGGGAATTCAGAGCCCTTTCCTCCCCCATAGGCTGAGGCTCTGGGCCTTGCCCTTTGCAATGGCCCTGCAGCTGCCAGAGGGACCTTTTTGGCTCAGCTGAGAGCAATCCTGCTGCAAGCCTCTCCTCGAGCTGCTTTGGCTGCAAATGTGCCCAGGGAATGCTCATTCCTTGCAGGCTCAGGTGCTGTGGGTGTGCAGGTGTAACTACTGCAGGAGGGAACAGCTCTGCTTGGGGGGGAGTTCTCTTTTACTTGGTGTTTTTTTAATGTTTAATTAAAGTTCCCTGTCAGCTCAGGGCAGAGCTCTGTACCTGTATCTGACACTTGTCTGTGGCATTGTGGCTCAGGAGGTGGCCAAGGGGACCTTCCCCGAGGTGTCCGCAGAGGAATCCCCATCAGCCCAGGCTGGGGGGTCAGTGACTGGTCAGTTCCGTTGCCTGGACACGGCTCTGGACGCTTCTCTGGGAGCGTCTCCAGGGATGGAACGCCGGGGCTGCTGCTGCTGTGTCACAGAGCCGGGAACGCCGGGGCTGCCCCGGCCCTGGCCCGGCCCCGCCAGCTCTGCCAGCTGCCTCGGGGACACAAAGGGCAGCTCCGAGCTGCGTCCGCTCCGCTGTGGCTGCACAAACGCAGCGCCCGCAGAGCTCCAGGGCAAGGTCCTGCCCCTGGCTCAGGGCTGGGCTGGGGCCAGCAGCAGAAAATCAACTTCCAACTCGTGCCCCGCAGCAGGGAGGAGCAGCAATTGCTGGGTGAGAGAGACTCGTGCCAAGGGCCTGCAGGGATGGGCCCCAGGGAATGGCTTCCCGCTGCCCGAGGGCAGGCTGAGATGGGATGTGGGGCAGGAATGGTTCCCTGGCAGGGTGCTCAGGCCCTGGCACAGGCTGGCCCGAGAAGCTGCGGCTGCCCCCGGATCCCTGGAAGTGTCCCAGGCCGGCTCGGACATTGGGGCTTCCTGCCCAGGAGGGCTGGGATGGGCTGGGCTGGGGCTGCTGAGGGCAGGATGGGCTCTGGGGGAGGCAGCTGAAGGCTGGGCATGATGAGGCTGGGGGAGATCCCATTCCTGAGTGGGTTCTGGGATATCCCACATTCCTGAAGGGATTTCAGGGCATGTCCTGTTCCTGAGGCAGTTTTGGGGTAACCCCCAATGCTTGAGGAGGGGTTCTGAGAGGGGGGCTCTGGTACTTGGGAGGGGGAGCTATTGGTAGGGACCCAAGGAGCCCATTTTGGGAAGGATGCTGCTGTTTCTGCCAATGTTTAGAGGTTCTTCATGGCCTGTGGGGCCCTGGCTCTCATTTTGGGACTTGAGGTGAGCCCATGGCCACAGCAAGGCCTGAGGAGAGGTTCCAACCTCCCATTTTGGATGGAGGGATTGAGCCGGTGCCTCCAATAAACTCAATCCCAACCCCCAATGTCTCGATGCCAGCCCCAAATGGCTCAATCCATCAGCCCCAGCCCCTGCCTGTGGGGAGTCAGGAAGCACAGAAGGGGAATTGGTGTCCAGGAGGGATGGGATGGGATGGGATGGGATGGGATGGGATGGGATGGGATGGGATGGGATGGGATGGGATGGGATGGGATGGGATGGGATGGGGATTGCATCGTGGGGTGGGATGAAGTTTGGGAGGGATGGGGTGTTTTGGGCACTTGGAGTTGGGCACTCCAGGGAGGAAACCAGGAGCTGCTTTCCAGGAAGCTCCTGCTGTTTTTTGAGAATTTTGGAACTTCTAAGTGGCTTCTGGGAGGTTGCAGTGAATTTGGGGAAGGTGCCGTAAATCCCCTGCAATTTGGGCTGCTGACGTGAAGTCCCCCACATTTTGGTAGTGTGAGGGAAGCCCAATTTGGAGGAGATCCTGCTGCTTTCCACCCCCTTCAATTGTTTGAGAAGTGGCTTGTGAGGGTCCAAAGAAAGAAAGAAAGAAAACTAAGATACAGAAATCAACAAGAAAATGAAAAAAGCAAAGAAAAAATAACAAAAGAAAGAAAGAAAGAAAGAAAAAGAGACTCAATAATGTGAGACAAAAAAGCAAAATTAAAAAAAATAGAAGAAAGACACAAGAAACATAAAAAGGAAAAAAAGGAGAAAAACATTAAAAAATGAAGACAGAAAGAAAAAAGAAAGTAAAAAGATAAACAATGAAAGAAAGAAGAAATTTAAAAGAGAGAATGCAACAAGAAAAAGAAAAGGAAAATAAGACAAGTAGAATAGAAGAACAAGGAAGAAAGAGAGAAACAAGAAACTAAAAAAAATAGAAAGCAAAAAGATCAAAAATGAAAGAAAAGAATAAGAATGAAAGGAAGGAAGGAAAAAGAAAGCAGGAAAAAAGAAAGGAAATCAAAAGACAAATCAAAAAGAAAATGGAAAAAGAGACAAAAAAAGAAAAGAAGAAAGAAAGCAACAAGAAACAGAAAAAAGAAAACAAAGCAAAGAGATAAAAGTGGAAGCAAGAAGGTGGGAAAGAAAGAAAGGAAGAAAGAAAAGAAATGAAAAGAGAAGAAAATAGTAAAGAAAGAAAAAGCAAGCAATATGAAATAGAAACAGAAAAAGAAAGGAAAAAATAAAAATGAAAGCAATAAGGCAGGAAAGGAAGGAGAAAAGGAGGAAAGGAAGCAAGGAAGGAAGCAAGGAAGGAAGGAAGGAAGGCTAAATAACACAAAACCAACAAGAAAAGAAAAGGAAAAAGAAAAAAAAAGCAGAAAGAAAGAAACGAGGAAGAAAGTAAAAAGAAGGAAAAGGAAGACACAAGAAAAAAAAAAGGCAAAAAACAAAAGAAGAAAGCAAAAAAAGAGAGTGATGAGACTGACAGCTGGACTGACAGCCTCACAGAGTCAGACCCGAAACTGATTAGAATTTACCTGTGAGAATATTACAGTGAAATTCTGCAGCTTCAGTGAAACCACAGAGAAGGCCAAGAAGATAATCAATGAGAGGAGATGTTCTGGACACAAGGAGAGGATGTTCTTTTTATGGGACATTGAGAATGTACAAGGAAAAAGTTATGGATAACATGTAGCAACTATACTTTTGCTTGTATAGCTAATTGTTTCACTGCTTGAATGGTCATTGTTTGTTAGACAGCCTTGTCATTGTTTGCTAAGCAGCCAATCTCAATAGGCCCCAGCAATTGTGGAGAGGTATAAGAATAGCAGTAGAGAAAATAAAAAATCTTTCTATCTCTCTCGACTTTGGATTATGACAAGTGTGTGCTTTTATGGCCACCTCGACAAAGCCGCATCTGGTGACCCCGAGACGTGATCCAAAGAGCCTGCCTGGAGAGCAGGAAGCCTGAGCAGAGATCAGGGGAGGTGGATTCAATGGGAGGAGAGTAGTGAGGAGAGCTACCAACATCCGGATGGGACTGCAACCTTTTAAAGGTGAGCCAGCTGATAATAGAATGAGAGCAAATACATCCCAGGAGGAAAATTCAATAGTTAATATATGGACGTTAATGTTAAAATGACATGGCATAAATTCTGATAAGCTGACGTTGCAAAGACTGTTGCTGTGGTGCAAAAGCCAAGGAATTGAAACTACTTCTGTCAACACTTTCAGAATACGGACATGGGAAGCAGTGGGATGGCATATTCTCGACCTTGCTTCTCGTGGAGACGATACTCTTAAAGAATTTATGATGACATGGAGGTTAGTTTTAGACACTTGGAAAGAACTGAAAAAAGAACAAGATACTGCTGCAGCTGGCACAGCAGAGAGAACAGAGACAGATAATGCTGGTGGGACTGGAAACATTGCTGCAGGAGGGGTCGGCAGGGCACAGGCTGGTGAGGAAAAATCTGTATTGTTTCCAATACCCAAGACATAGAGGGCTTTGCCTCCTTCCTTTTCAAATCCTACTTCTCCCTCTGCTTTCCCCCCTCCCGTCCTTACAAATCCCTTTGATCTATCTTTACCACCCTCCAGGTGGGGTGGCAGTGATGGAAAGGGTGCAAATGAGAGTGTGCCATCAGCACCCCCACTGCCTGCTGCTGCACCCCCACTGGCTGCTGCTACTAATCCTTTTGTGCAAGGCGCAAAAGAATCCGTGCTGGGGATTCAAAGTGATAGCCTGCTTTATAGAGATACCTTAACTTTGCAACCCGCATCTGTAACTCGGGGCACACGAGATGCTGCAGCTATTTGGAGAGATATTAGACTCCAGGCGTTGCTTGATAAAGATTTCAAGGCCGTCGAGCATCTTAAAATTATTTAGCAATCACCAGATTCAACAGAGCTACAAGCCCCTGAAATCTCTGCCTTCCCAGTGGTCAGAGGCAGGGGTCAAGGGCCTGATCAGCATCTTCCATTTAACTGGCCGGTATTATCTGAGCTACCTCATCTTGCTACTAATTATGGCTTAGAGTCCCCTGCTGTAACAAAAATGCTGAAATTTATAACAAGTTAACTCCTTTTGCTTTAAAGCAGATTGCTGGATTGCTTTGCACACCGGTTCAGTATATGGTATTTGAGACTGAGCAGAGAGCTTCTTGTGAGGAAACTTCTTTAAATAATATGTGATTGCCAGTAGTTGATCCCTGATTTGGTGCAGGTTTACCCCAATTAATGGGATTGCACCTTGCAGATGAGCCTCAACTGCAGGCTCGCCTGCATCCTTTGATCTTAGCACAGTCCCGTGATCACGCTTTGCAAGCTCTGGTTAAGGTAGTGTCTTGGGGTGACTCTATGATGTGTATCCCCTATCACGGCTCTGTGCCAAAAGACTAGTTTTGTGCCTTTAAACTGAGCTTAAGAGGGGAGGGAGAAACAAATGAACTTTTCAAAGCAAGTTCCCAAGGACACAGAGATAGAGACGGCTCGGCATTCTCCAGCGGTAGCACGGAGGGAGCTCCCTGCCTGTCTCTTCAGCCAGTTGTTTTTGGGTTTTTTTTTCTTCCTTTTTTCCCCAGCGTGTTTCCTAGGACTTCGGTGGATTTTCTTTTCTTCCTTTTTTTTTTCCCCTCTTCTGAACTGTTTCAACAACATCAGAACACATCAGGAGAACTTCTCTTCAGGCCCGGAGGGGGCCTAAGGCCACCCCTATGCCAGCTCCAAGAAGGAGGGACCACACCTACAAGAGGACTCTGATTTCTTCCCTGGTTTTCTCGTTATAGTGAGGGGTTTTACTATTTAATATTATTATCCTTTTCCTGTGTGTTTGTTAATAAATAGGTTTTATCTCCTTCACTTTCCTTCGAGGAATTTCTTTCCCGAACCTGGTCGGGGGAAGGGTGGTCGGGACCTGACTATCTCCCAGAGGATATATTGCTAGATTTTGGCCAAAACTGGCACAATATTTAGTGGTGCCCAACGACAGGGGCTTGAAGGAAAGTGAAAAGAAAACCTGTACTGATTACATTTTGGGTTGAATTTAATTGCTGTGTGTTGGGGGAAAAGTGGTTACGATGTTGGTTGAGTTCATTATCTCTCTCTGGCAGGATATACTCGTGTCTTTTTGGCCCCTAGGTCTGCTTGCCTATCCACAACTTGGTCCGATCTTATTGCTGATAAGAAATTTTTACAGGGCAGGAGCATGGATCCGGATTTCTATTTTGCTGTGCTTAGTGATAATGGTTTATATGAAGTTAACAGAGGTACAGGCGGCTGTTCAAAGTGCGTATGATAGGTGGTTTTTCCGTCCTAACCCCGGTCCTGGCTCCAGTAGCCTGTTTTGGGGGTTTATTAGTAATTGCACTCAGTTTGTTAGAGGAGGAGATGGGGTTTCCCAGCCTTTCATCTCCCTCCCCTTTAAATTTGATACATTATCTTTTGAGAATGTTCAGTTTCCCCTGGATGTTAAAGATACCACCCTCCTGGAATTTAATCTGGTAATCTTCCTCTATCTGTTTTGCATCTTGTCTAGAATAAGAGCTCAGATTTCCAGGGTGATTGATGAGACACCTGACCCAGAGGTGGAAAAGCCTGAGTGGGGTGGAGAATAGGAGGATATGGGCCAAGTCCTGAAGAAATTCTCTGACCCAATAGTTTGCAATTACCCCCCTGAACAAATTCAGGACCCAGCTGAGGTGGGGAAATATCTGCAAGAGAAATACAATGACACTTCTAAGAAGAAAAAACTCCTTGCAATATGCTGGGCCTTGGCATATGCCTATCACACACTGCTAGGTACTGTAGGGCAGCAGATAAAGGCAGACGGGCAGGAAGATAAATCAGCAGACACCCCAGTCACTCAGGCTGCAGCCAAACCAGAGGGAGAGCCTAAGCCAGTGACAGTTGCTCCTGTCAGCAGGAAAAAACACACCACCAAAACCGATCACCCAGTGAAAGATGATGATGATACGGGGGATGGAACCTCAAAGCCACCAACTGACTCAGGCACAGAAACCATTACTGAGTCCATGTCCATAAAGGACCTTCACAGCCTAAGAAAGGACTACACCCAACAGTCTGGTGAATCCATCATAAGTTGGATGGTCCGTATTTGGGATGCTGCAGGTGATGATGTAATGCTGGATGGTGCTGAAGTGAGGCATTTAGGATCCCTGTCACGTGATCCAGCTATTGACCAAAGGATGATAAGGGGGGCTGACCCTGCCGGTCTCTGGAGACAGCTCTTGAGCGGTGTGAGGGAAAGATTTCTGTGTGGAGATGATCTCTATATGCAGCAAACCCAGTGGAAGACCATGGAACAAGGGATCCAATGCCTGAGAGAACTAGGGGTGGTAGAGGTTGTCTTCACAGATGACCCAGGATTGAGAAGTCCAGACCAGGCCAGTCCAGACCAGAGTTAGTCTATTCATGTGGCAAAAACTCATACAGCTTGGGCCACGAGAATATACTTCTGCTTTAGCACTGATGAAACCAGATTATGGTGCTAATGAGATCGTGCAGGATATGGCAACAAAGCTCCGGGCATATGCAGACTCCGTGCATGGCCCAACACATGCGAAAATCGCAGCTGTGGAAACGTGTGCAGAAATTGGACGATAAGATGGATAAGATGGAGAAGAATTTCCAGGAATTCAAGAAGGAGATTAAAGAGGGCCTTCTCCAAACTTTGGCAGTACAGATCAGAGATTCTGATACCCAACATGGATGTTCCCTAGAGAGAAAGAACATCCCACGAAGTGAGCTGTGGAAATTCCTGTGTGACAATGGGGAAGACATGAAGAAGTGGGGTATACAACCCACTTCTGCTCTGGCTGCACGAGTGCGTGAATTGAAGGAGCGCAAGTTTCAGAAAGGAAGGCTACTAAAAAAGTAGCTCAAGTTACCTGTAGCCAATCTGCCAGAAATGATGAAAAAGATGATGACATGTCCGATCCCCTCGAAGGAACCTCTACGACGCAGGCCCAAGAAAAGAAGGATAACCAGAACTAGAGGGGCCCTGCCTCTAGCCAGGTAGAGGCCGGGGAAAACCGTATTTTTTGGTCTGTGTGGATTCGTTGGCCTGGTACATCAGAACCACAAAAATATGATGCTTTGGTTGACAGTGGTGCGCAGTGTACAATAATCCCATTGCAGCATGTGGGGGTAGAATCTATCACTGGTGTAACAGGTGGATCACAAAATTTAACCCTAGTGGAAGCTGAGGTGAGCCTGACTGGAAATGAGTGGAAGAAACATTTCATTGTGACTGGCCCAGAGGCCCATGCATTTTGGGCATAGATTTCCTCCGAGGCGGGTATTTCAGAGACCCAAAGGGACTCAAGTGGGCTTTTGGAATAGCTGCTGTGGAGGCAGAGGGCATAAAGCAATTGAATACTTTGCCTGGACTGTCAGAAAACCCATCTGTAGTAGGCCTCCTGAAGGAGGAGGAACAAAGAGTACCAATTGCTACCTCGACGGCGCATCGCCGACAGTACCGAACAACTCGAGATGCTGTGATCCCCATTCACAAGATGATCCGTGACTTGGAGAGCCAAGGGGTGGTCAGCAAGACCCACTCACCCTTCAACAGCCCCATCTGGCCTGTGCGCAAGTCTGACGGGGAATGGAGACTGACTGTGGACTATCGTGGCTTGAATGAAGTGACTCCACCATTGAGTGCTGCTGTGCCGGACATGTTGGAGCTCCAGTATGAGCTAGAGTCCAAGGCAGCAAAGTGGTATGCCACTATTGACATTGCTAATGCATTTTTCTCCATTCCTTTGGCACCAGAGTGCAGGCCTCAGTTTGCCTTCACCTGGAGGGGTGTGCAATACACCTGGAATCGACTGCCCCAGGGGTGGAAGCACAGTCCTACGATTTGCCGTGGACTAATCCAGACTGCACTGGAAAAGGGTGAGGCTCCAGAACATCTGCAGTACATTGATGACATCATTGTGTGGGGAAACACCACAGCAGAAGTGTTCGAAAAAGCAGAGAAAATCATCCAGATTCTCCTGGAAGCCGGCTTTGCCATCAAGAAGAGCAAAGTCAAGGGACCTGCTTGAGAGATCCAGTTCCTGGGAGTGAAATGGCAAGATGGACGGCGTCAGATTCCTACCGAGATCATCAATAAGATCACAGCAATGTCTCCACCAACCAACAAGAAGGAAACACAAGCTTTCCCAGGTGTCATAGGTTTTTGGAGAATGCACATTCCTGAATACAGCCAGATCGTGAGTCCTCTCTACCTGGTTACCCGCAAAAAGAACGATTTCCACTAGGGCCCTGAACAGCAACAAGCCTTTGCCCAAATCAAGCAGGAGATTGCCCATGCAGTAGCCCTTGGCCCAGTCAGGACAGGACCCAAGGTGAAGAACGTGCTCTACTCTGCAGCCGGGAACAGTGGTCTATCCTGGAGCCTTTGGCAGAAGGTGTCTGGTGAGACTCGAGGCCGACCACTGGGATTCTGGAGCAGAAGTTACAGAGGGTCCGAAGCCAACTACACTCCCACAGAGAAGGAAATCTTGGCTGCCTATGAAGGAATCCAAGCCGCCTCAGAGGTAGTCGGCACTGAAGCACAACTCTTGCTGGCACCCCGACTACCAGTGCTGGGATGGATGTTCAAAGCAAAGGTTCCCTCTACCCACCATGCCACCAATGCCACATGGAGCAAATGGATTGCCCTCATCACACAGCGTGCCCGTATTGGAAAACTGAATCGCCCTGGGATTTTGGAAATAATCACAGATTGGCCTGAAGGTGAAAACTTTGGTCTCAGTGACGAGGAAGAGCAAGAACAAGTGACACGTGCTGAAGAAGCTCCACCGTACAACCAACTGCCAGCAGAAGACACCCGCTACGCTCTTTTCACCGATGGTTCTTGTCGCATTGTAGGGATGAAACGAAAGTGGAAAGCAGCCATATGGAGTCCCACACGACAGGTCGCAGAAGCTATTGAAGGAGAAGGTGGATCAAGCCAACTTGCTGAACTCAAAGCCGTTCAACTGGCCCTAGATATTGCTGAAAGAGAGAAGTGGCCAAAGCTCTACCTCTATACTGATTCATGGATGGTAGCCAGTGCTCTGTGGGGATGGCTAGAAAAGTGGGAAAAAGCTAATTGGCAGCGTAGAGGAAAATCAATCTGGGCCGCTGAAGAGTGGAAAGACATTGCTGCCCGAGTAAAAAGGCTACTGGTGAAAGTCCGCCACATAGATGCTCATGTCCCCAGGAGTCGGGCTAATGAAGAACATCGTAACAATGAACAGGTAGATCAGGCTGCAAAAATAGAGGTGTCCCAGATAGACTTGGATTGGCAACATAAAGGAGAGTTGTTCCTAGCTCAATGGGCCTATGATGCCTCAGGCCATCAAGGCAGAAATGCCACTTATAAATGGGCACGAGACCAAGGGGTGGATCTAACCATGGACAGTATCTCCCAGACTCATTTCAAGAACAGCCTTACAAACACCTGGGCCAGAGAACACGGTATTGAATGGATCTATCATATCCCTTATCATGCACCAGCTGCTGGGGAAGTTGAATGCTGCAATGGACTACTTAAAACCACCCTTAAGGCACTTGGTGGGGGGACCTTCAAAAATTGGGAACTTAGCAAAGGCCACCTGGATGGTCAATACCCAAGGGTCCATCAATCGAGCTGGTCCTGCCCAGTCTGAACCTTTGCACACAGTGGATGGAGATAGAGTCCCTGTGGTACACATGAGAGGTATTTTAGGAAAGACTGTTTGGATTAATCCCACCTCAGGCAAAGGCACACCCATCCGTGCGTTCATTTTTGCTCAAGGACCTGGTCACACTTGGTGGGTAATGCAGAAAGATGGGGAAACCCGTTGTGTACCGCAAGGAGACCTAATTTTGAGTGAGAACTCTTGTGTAAGGTTTTCAATGTGTATATATATATATATGTATATGCATCTGTAAGGGGGTATTGGGTTGGGTATGTTATAGATGGTAATAGAATAAGGGGTGGATAATGTCCTGGGTTGCAGTGTATTCTGTTCCCATCTCCATGAGCTGCTGAGACCAGGTGTAGTGGTGTTTCCCTTCCTCCCCCCCTCCGGACTATCTTCTGTTAATAGCCCCATCAGTGCCCTGCCTCAGGAACTCACCCTCCCATTGTGAGAAGCTCCACCCAAGGGGGAAGGAAGCCCATGTTGCGCGCCTGGATAAATTATCTCCTGTTAATAGCCCCATCAGTGCACAGCCTCAGGAACTCACCCTCCCATTGTGAGAAGCTCCACCCAGGGGGAAGGAAGCCCATGTTGCACACCTGGATAAAAGTCTGGAGTTTTGGAACAGACGGGGCCACTTCCACTGGTTCTTCCCAGCGGAGCAGCTCTCTTTTCCACTGAAGTCCCAGTGGAGCAGCTTCCTTCTCTACCGGATTCCCAGAAGATAACTACACCCTCCTACAGGATCACTGCTTCGACAGAGCCACAACTGCCACTCCAGAAAAACTGCAATCACCATTGAATCGGACTGCTACCACCACCCTGCCTGGCAGGGTGCCAGGTCGTACCCCGACTCTGTCAGGTTAAACCAGTGTTTTCTGTATTACTGCTTTATATATATATATATATATATCAGTAAAAGAACTGTTATTCCTATCTCTTATATCTGTGCCTGAAAGCCCCTCAATTTCAAATTTATAATAATTCTTCGGGGGAGGGGGGTTACATTACCCATTCCAGAGGGGGCTTCTGCCTCCCTTTGATAGACACCTGTCTTTTAAACTAAGACACAGGGGTTAGGGCCGGTAAGTTCCAGGGAGCAAAAAAATGCGTTCTGGGGAGAAGGACTCCAGGGATTATGGGAAGAAGAAGGGATTTTGGCACGCTCAGCCGTGCGACCAGCTCCATTTTGTGGCTTAAAAGTGGCCATCTCGACCATGCGGTTGGTGCCATTTTGCAACTCGGGATAATTAACTCGGGAAGAGGGACAGGACAATGGGTTTAGGGAAGGATTTGGGGCAGCATGGCCAGGGCTGTCACGATCAGGGAGCTGAGAAACCCGAGAGGGGACAGGAGGTGGGTGGCGATCCTGAGCCCGAGGGCATTTTTCTCCTTTTGATTTTTTCGGCTTTGGGGACAAAGGTTTTGGGGAAGAGGGCGTAGGATCAGGGGGACAGGTAGAACTGGGAGAAGCAGAAACGTTTTCTTTTACTTTCCTCTGTCTTTCTAAAGTGTCTTTAATTCAAGTCAAAAGAGGGAAAAACCTTTTCGCTGAATTTTCACTACAGCCCTGCAACAAAAGCAATTTTTCTCCAACTGCCTTCCAAAAAGAAATATGTTTAATGTCATCGGGCATGGTTTGAGGAAAGTAAAAGAAAATCCAATGTACAGACTTTTTCAACAAACCCTTTGAAAACTTAAATCCACCCCCCTTTAGGGAGTCCCCAACTTGGAAGTAAATCTCCCGCTGAGGTGTCGAGAGTTTGCTTCCCATTTTTAGGTGAATAAAATAAAAAGGCACTGCAAAACTCCACCCCGCACCGTGGGTAAAAGGGGAAACAAAATAAAACTGCCCAGAGACCAGGAAGGAAGGGGCAAGGGCACCGGAGAGGTGACTTTTCCTCACAAAAGTGGGGAAACTGCAAAATTTGCCAGCGAAGGCCGTAAGGGCTCACGAAAGTTGGTCACTGGAAATAAAATCCACAGCACGAGTCTTCCGGATCCAGACTGATCCTCCTCGAAGAAGAAAATGCAGGAAAAAATGTGCAGGGTGTCAGTCTGCCCCTTGGATCACCACTCTTTAAAACAGAGCGTGCTGTGACGAGGGGGAAGCGGCAGCCGATGACTCGACTCCTAGCAATGCTGCCAGGGAAGTCTCTCCAAAAGGACTGTGTTTGTCACAGCAACGGCCCCGCCACAGCAGCGGTTTTGTCGCAGGAGCGGCCCTGTCGTGGCAGCGGTCCCCAGTTCGGGCGCCACTTCTCGCTTCTCGCTCTGGGGTTGCCTCAGGAGCCCGGTCTCCTGCGCACAGGCGTCAGCGAGCTGCCTGGCAGTATCGCTCACTGCTCACGGCCACCGGTGTTCGGGTCGCGCTGGTAACAGAGCAGGCTCGTTGCCCACAGAGGCCAGCTGTCTCAGACCCCAAAGCCCTGGGAGTAAAGGATGTGAGAGAGGGTTTCTGTATGAATTCCACAGGTTTATTCCTCGGAGGGACAGGGACAGAGAACCAAGCGATCAGGGTTCATGCAACAGGTTTTATACTGGAATAAGCTGGGGAGGAGCAAGGGGTAACAACCAATAGGATCGTAATATAACAATACGTGACAAGCATAACAATAAATCATTTTAGAGCATAGGAGGGAATATAACGAAGCAACCAATGAGAAAATGACCTGGGGAGAACTTTCTAGATAGACAGGTGCGGCTTATACTGCAGTGCCACCCTCGGACGTCCCGTCGGACTCCGAGTCACTTGCCCATTGGAGGGCGAGAGCCTGGTGGGCATCTGCCTGCCAAAGCCCACTAGTGGGCTGAGCTGCCGCAGCAGGGTCCTGCGTGCCCCCATGGGTGCCTGGGCTGGTTCATTATTAAGTCAGTGACAAAGAGTCAGGAAAGGTATTTGCTTGCATTTCTGGCAGGAGCATTTATTGCATCTTCACTGTCAAAGGGTGTAGAGGCAAATACCAACAGCGTGGCTAATTCAGGGCTTTTCCCGGGGCCAGGGGAGGGGCAGGACCAGGGACCAGGGTGCAATGGTAGAGCTCTGGGGGAGTGACCAGGCTGACAGACAACTGCGGAATTCAAACTGGGACAGGCCATCCCAAAGAGCAGTGCACCTCGGGGGGAGCCCCTCCAGTCACCCATACACAATACATGTTCACTGGCTGCCCCCTCAATCACACGGGACGGCGGGGCCAGACAGATGCGTCGTGAGCTAATATTATTTTATTGGTCTCATAGACTTACTGAGACATCAGAGATAATACAAGCTCACGTTGCCGGCAGAAACTCCCGCACTTCTTGGTTACAGAGCATTCTTAAAAGTTTTTCAGCCAATAGCAGTTGCTCTAGAGGTTACAGACAGCTGTTTCAAGCAATCTCCTATATTGCACGTACATTCGTTAAGACAATAATTGCTTGTTTTGTACCTTATTTAACAGTGCATAATATTCCACTATTAAGCTTAACTTTATCTTCTCTTGCTAAGCATATTTTTTGCAACTTCTGAAAGTTCTCTCAGCTAGGCCTAGAAGCATGAGCTTTTGTTCTCGTGTCCTTCTTCTATTTAATTGTATCTTCTTTAATATTTTCTCAGGAAAAGGTGTTTCCTAAAATCTTTCTGCTTTGTTCTTAAAACCTGCTTTTGTTTCTCACCCTTAGAAATCCCTTTTTTCTGTATTTCCTACAACCGGCCACCACAACTCCTCCTTTCCATATTAAACTAAGGGGCCTCCCCTGGGGATCCCAAAACCCAACATCCCAAAAACTTAACATATACAGAACAACAAAAATTATCATAAGCACTCAAAGCTCAATGTCCCAACAAACCAAACATACATAGAACAACAATAACAATTAGAAACACCCTCAACCCAGTGTCCCAATAAGTCCTCAGATCTTCCCGAGGATTTTCTCTCTGGATGCTGGAATGGATACTCTCACAGGCAGAGGCGAGGTTGAAGCAGCACAGTTTTCTTTGGGCTGCGGCAGAGTTCAAGCATTCATTGCTGGTGGTACCAGGAGCATTCAGAGGTCAGCAGGGTGATAGGTGTTGGGTACTAGACATCATGATGATGAGTGTGGGCGCAGGCTCTGGCAGTTGCTTCTGTTGGGATTCAAACAGAGTTAAAAATTTGCAATTTCAAATGGAGGGGGGCCTTTCCCTTCTCCCCTTCTCTTAAAGGTTTGGGGAAAGGGGAATGGCATAAGGGTTGCAGGGACATTGGAACCTGGGGCTCGGGAAAAGCCTAGCAGAGGGGTGGTGGTAGGGAATATCAACTGTTTGGGAAGTAACAGAATGGGGTAGGATATGGAGAGACACCACAGGTGTCCAGCTTATCCGTTTGTAGTCTTGTTTGCAGTTCTGGTTCTTGGGACTGCGTGTGTCTGTTTCTGTTGTGGTCATCGATGCTAATTTGCGTTGTCTTCGCTTCCAGGCCACAGATGTTTCATCTTTTGACTGCACTCTGTTCATCTTGGGTTGTGTTGTGTCTGCAGCAATGGTGTTTGCTGGGCTGGTGCAGTTTTTCTTTGGCAGCTTCCAGGTGTCATCTGTGGCTTTTGGCTTTCTCACTCCAGTCCTTTGGTCTTTACACTCAGCACGAGAATCTGAAAAGTCACTGTTTTGCTTCCTTGGCTGCTGTTTTGCATCCTCTGGCCGTGCCTGCAAGCTGCTCAGGTCTACTGCTTCCTCTATGATGCTTTCACAGCTTTTTCGGAATAGTCTGAGTCCTACAGCTTGGCTCCTGCAATCCCCCCTCTTTTACTGCTTCTCTTGCAGCACAGGAGCAGGAGATGCGGGCAGGTCTGGGGCTGAGGTGAAAGGCAGCACTTGAGCGGGGTTCTTGCAGCTGGAGGAGCAGGGCAGCAGCGGCCAAGACTTGGCAGCCTCAGGGCATTTAGGAAGCTGCGGCGGAGCCGGCAGAGGCCGGGCGTGGCCCCGCAGTGCCGCGGCCGCGAGGAAATGGCCAGGGCCGGCCAGTACATTTGGGACCGAGCGTCTCTGTAGGAGCTGGCTCCAGCTCGCTGCCATACTGGGGGGAGCCGAGTCCACAAAGTTAAAAACAAGAATGTACTGTCCTTTTAACTCTCGCACCATGTGGCTGACCGGGGCAAGCTGCAGCAAGCGTCCGTGCGGGGTCCGGCCCTGGGCTGGCCGTGAGGCCGGCCTGGGCATGCCCTCTTTTTGGCAGAGAGGGGCAGCCAGGCATGAGCTGGCAGGGGGTCGCAGGCAGGCATGGCCACAGCGGCAACAGGGGAGAAAAGCGGAGTCACCGGGCGTCTTAGTTTAAAAGACAGGTGTCTATCAAAGGGAGGCAGAGCCCCCCCTGGAATGGGTAATGTAACCCCCCTCCCCCGAAGAATTATTATAAATTTGAAATTGAGGGGCTTTCAGGCACAGATATATAAGAGATAGGAATAACAGTTCTTTTACTGATACATATATGTAAAGCAATAACCAGAAAACACTGGTTTAACCTGACAGAGTCGGGGTACGACCTGGCACCCTGCCAGGCAGGGTGGTGGTAGAAGTCCGATTCAGTGGTGGTTGCAGTCTTTCTGGAGTAGCAGTTGTGGCTCTGTCAAAGCAGTGATCCTGTAGGAGGGTGTAGTTATCTTCTGGGAATCCGGTAGAGGGAAGCTGCTCCGCTGGGACTTCAGTGGAAAAGAGAGCTGCTCCGCTGGGAAGAGCCAGTGGAAGTGGCTAGCTGTCTGTACCAAAAACCCGGATTTATCCAGGCGAGAAAGTTTGCCTCTTTCCCCTGGGCGGAGCATCTCACAATGGGATGGTGAGTTCAAAAGGTGGGGCACTGATGGGGCTATTAACAGAAGATAATTTATCCAGATGAGAAAGTTTGGCTCCTTCCTCCTGGGTGGAGCATCTTACAATGGGATCATTAGGCAGGGCACTGATGGGACTATTAACAGAAGATAGTCCAGGAGCAAGTTATCTATGAATCATGGACAAAGCGTTAATGGGCCCATTGACAAAAGATAGTCGGGAGGGAGGAGGCAGCGAACACCACCACACCTGGTTTCAGCAGCTCATGAAGATGGGAATAGAATATACTGCAACCCAGGACACCGGGGCTCTCGGGAGCGGTGGTGGGGGGGGCCCATCGGAGCTGCCACGGGGGAAGAGAGGTCTGCCCTTGGTCAGCAGCCTGAAGGGATTGGTCGGCAGCCTTTTGTCTGGGCTGAACATGCTGTGTGCTGCTCGCTGCCTTAGGGCTTTTTGTGGGGACTGGCAGCTGCTGCTTCTCGGCTGCGGTGCTGCCGGGGAGACTGAGGGCGGCGGGGTCAGGCACCTTTATCACCTGCCACACTTGCTGCTGCTTTTTCAGTGTGTGTTCTGAAAGCACTAGATCTCCTCTGTTTCTAGTATTGCTAGGCTGTCTCAAGCCTTTTAGGGAGTCTTTGAATGCCGCTTTTTTCTGCAGCTGCAGGTCCTCGGGGCTTATGCCCAAGCTCCTGAGAGGCTGCTGGGGACTCCTGACGGAGGGACAGGGGCCTGACACAACATGAATTGATGTGTGGGAGGGTCCCAGGATGGAGGGGGGACCGGGTGCGGTAACACGAGCAGGAGCAGGAGCAGGAGGGGGAGCGCGCGTGGGCGAAAAGCCGGCCACTGTGGCCACGGGCACCAAGTGGTGTCTGCCATTTTGGATGAGGGGAGTGGAGCCGGGAAAATTAAAATTAAAAATAGCAGCTGGTATTGCGGGTTGGGCCATGCTGCCATGGCGATCTTGGAGCAAATCTGAAGTAGCATAAACCGGGGAAGTGGATACAGGAAAGGGGTTTGGGACAGAACTCGGGGTGGCCTGGCCATCACCAATCCAGGCAGGGAACAGAGGAGAACGGGAGAGAGCAGGGAGACGGTAGCAACCCTGTACACTTGGGTACAATCCATCTCCCGATTTCCTTTGAATCAGGGCAGGGGGAATAGGAATACAGGGGGAGGAAAGCAGCAGAGGGTTTTTTAAACTGGGGTTAACATTTTAAACCATTTCACAAAAGTATCACTAGCTTTTGCTAACTTATAAAGCAAATGCCCTTTTCTGGACATAAGCAACCATCTTACAAAGCGTTTTAAATACTCGATTAGCCACTGCTTGAATAACCATTTAATAAAATGTTTTAAACCTTCTCTGGTATAATGAAAATTCTCACAAACAAGAACTCCTAAAACTGGGAGAAAGGCTTCCTGCAGGAGACGAGAGAATTCTGCCCCCATCTCCCTCTCTTCCCAACCCTCGAGATAAAAGGAAATTAAAAGAAAAGGATACAAAGGTTACCCATATTACCTTTGGGGGGTCAAATAAACGTTTCAAGGGCGGTCCACTGACTTGGACCAGTCTTCTCTTTCCCCAGAAGATGGTTGGTCTTCCCTACCAAGCCTCTGATAGAACTCAGAGATTTCTTTGGGGTAATGGCTGCTCAGAAAGGCAACTTTCATTCCAGTGATGAAGCTCTGCTGGAGACGCTCTCTAGGGACGGTCTGAAGCCGTCCCACGTTCAGGCGCCATTTAATACTGCAATTGCCTGGCTCCGTGGGGTCCTGCGTGCCCCAATGGGTGCCTGGGCATATTCAGTATTAAGTCAGTGACAAAGAGTCAGAAAGGGTATCTGCTTACGTTCCAGCAAGATTTATTCATCTTAACTGTCGGAGGGTGTAGAGGCAAATACAAACAGCATGGCTAACTTAAGAGTTTTTCCCGGGGCCTGGGGAAAGGCAGGACCAGGGAGCGGGGACCAATGGGAGAGCTCTGGGGAGTGACCAGGCTGACAGACAACCATGGGATTCAAACCGGGATGGGTCATCCCAAAGAGCAAGGCACCCCGGGGGGGAGCCCCTCCAGTCACCCCAACATGTTCACCGGCCACCACAGGTGAGGGGTTTTTCTCCTTTGGGACACAGGTAAACTTGGAAGAGAGTTCAAAATATTTCATAGGATAACTTTCAAACCTTTTTAACTCACAGATAAAACTTAAGAGTTAACACTGAAGCATATAAATTACAAATTCTCTTACCTTTCAACTTAATTAACAGCATAATCAACTTTTAACAACATTTAATTACCTTAATTACCCATCATTTTACAAATGCAAAAGCCAAACCTCTTGTTTTTATGTATGACGGAAGCTGGGGGGCACTGGGAGAGAAGGGGGAGACACTGGAATGACTGGGAAGCCATGGGAGAGAGGGAAGTGGACTGGGGGTTACTGGGATGGCACTGGGAGGGAGGGGACAGGCTTGGGAATGGACTCAGGGGGACTGGGAAGGAATGGGGTGGCACTGGGAGAGACTGGGATGGACTGGGTCTGAAGGGGAGAGCCACGGAAGTCACAGGGAGAGGGGAAGAGGCCAGGGAGATGGGCACAAGGAGGGCTGAGGGCTCTGAGGTGGTTCCCAGGGAGGTTTTGAGGGGCTGCGAGGTCATTCCCAGGGCAGGGGCTGAGGGCACACGCTGTGCCTCACGGTCACCTCCCTGATCCTCGCCAAACGGGGTGAACACCCCGTAGCTGAGTCAGCACACTGTGTTCACCACAGCCTGTATTTCCTCCACAAATTCTGTTTGGGTGTTCCAGTACCGGGCCTGTTTCTCCTCATACACGGTGTCCCCCACGTGGCGGCCCACATTGCTGTCCAAGTGCAGGAGCTGCTCCAGGTTGTAGCTGAACCCCACCATGAACCTCACCTGGTCAGTACCACTAATGAAGTGACACTCAGACTTCACCATGTGCTGGAAGAGACCTGTGTATGCAGGACACAGGTCAGGGGTCGCCCCCCCCCAGCACCCCACAGCAAGCCAAGAGCTCAGGGGGCCACCCTGTTAACCCCACTCCACATCCCCTTGCTCCACGGCCAACATGGGACCTTCCTTCCCACCACCCCACCCTCTCGTTTCCCCCCTTTTTCCATTTTCTCCCTTCCTTTCCCATCAATCCCCAGTTGCCAGCCCCTGCCCCTGTCCCTTTGGGGGTCCCAGTCTCCCCTTTTGCCCCTTTCCCAAACCCTTTCACACAATCCTCACAATCCCCGACCCTCTTCTGCTCAGCTTTGGGATCCCACCCTTCCCTTTCCCCAATTTTTTAACCTTTCCCACGCCTCCCCCATCATCTCCCAGTCCTCATCCCCCTTCCCATACTTGCTTTAGGGGGTCGCACTCCCTCTCCAACTTATTTTATGGGTCCCACCCACCCGTTTTCCCTGCTCTCCCCACCTTTCCCACCATAGCCCAGCCCCTCTTCCCACCCCCTCAGCTCACCTGAGAGCTCCATGCCCATGGCCAGGGGGTCTTCCAGTACCACCAGTGCAACCAGTATGGCCCCAGCTGCCCACAGATGCCCCATCCCCAGCGCTGGGCAAGGACTGAAACCTCCCCTCTCTCCCTTAATTCTGCTCCCGGGAGGTGCTGGGGGTGAGGGGGGGCCCAGGTGAGGAGCTCTGGGTGCTGCAGATCTGCCTGGCACCTGGGGAGTCATCAGCCAGGAAAGCTCTGATTGGCTAAAAATTGTTTAGTGACTTCTTTGATTGGCTGAGGAAAGGCCCAGGAGTTAAGATAAGGACCAGGAGAGCTCCTGCCCCAGTCACCAGCAGAGATAAACAGATCCAGTCTGGGGACAGGGATTGCATTTATTAGCAATGAAATCAGAGCACGAGAATGAGAAGTGAAATAAATCTCTCAAACATTTCCCCCAAAATGGGGATCATCTGGAACAGGGGTCACCAGGTCTCTGCCCAACATGGGTCACTGTGGATCATCCCACATGGATCTTCTGCTGCGAGATGAAGTTGGAGCAGTGCCCAAACCTCTTCCTGCACTTGGGGCACTTGCAGGGCTTCCCTGACTGGTGGCTCTGTTGGTGTCTGGTCAAGTGAGAGCTCCTGGGGAAGCTCTTCCCACAGTTGGGACACTTGTAGGGCCTCTCCCCAGTTTGGATCTTCTGGTGGCAGATAAGGTTGTATCTGTGGCTGAAGCTCCTCCGAAACACAGGACACTCATAGGGGCTCTCCCCAGTGTGGATCTTCTGGTGGCAGATAAGGTTGAATCTGTGGCTGAAGCTCCTCTGACATATCAGACACTCGTAGGGCCTCTCCCCAGTTTGGATCTTCTGGTGGCAGATAAGGTTGTATCTCTGGCTGAAGCTCCTCTGACACATGGGACACTCCTAGGGCCTCTCCCCGGTGTGGATTTTGTGGTGGCAGATAAGGTTGTATTTCTGGCTGAAGCTCTTCCCACACTCGGGACACTCGTAGGGCCTCTCCCTGGTGTGGATGCGCTGGTGCCTGATGAGATGGGAGTTGTACCTGAAGCCCTTCCCACAGTCGAGGCAGAGGAAGGACCTCTCCTCTGTGTGAATCCGCTGGTGCAGGAAGAGATGGGAGCTGGTCTGAAATCTGACACTCGTAGGGCCGTTCCCCGTTGTGGATCTTCTGATGGGAGGTCAGGTTCGAGCACCGGCTGAAACCTTTCCCACATTCCTGGCACTCATAGGGCCGTTCCCCAGTGTGGATCCTCTGGTGGCGGATCAGGTTGAAGTTCTGGCTAAAGCTCTTCCCACATTCCTGGCACTGATAGGGGCGTTCCCCAGTGTGGATCCTCTGGTGGTGGATCAGGGTGGAGCTCTCACTGAAGCTCTTCCCACATTCCCCACACTCGTAAGGCCGTTCCCCAGTGTGGATGCTCTGGTGGTGGATCAGGGTGGAACTGTGGCTGAAGCTCTTCCCACATTCCTTACAGTTGTAGGGCCGCTCCCCAGTGTGGATCCTCTGGTGGCAGATCAGGTGGGATCTCTGGCTGAAGCTCTTCCCACATTCCCCACACCTGTAGGGCTTCTCTCCAGCGTGAAGCTGCTCATGGACCACCAGGTCTGAGCTCTGACTGGATCTCCGGCCATCTTCCTGGCACGGGCTGGGTCTTTCTGCCTCAGAGCTCCCTGGTCTGAGTTTGCAGCCCCTCCCCCTGTGGGATCTCTGGGGCTTTTCCTCCCTGTTGGATTCCTGTCCAGTGGAGCCGCTCAGAACGGCCTCTTCCATGAAGTTCTGCAGTGGGAATTTGTCCTCCCTGGTCTCCGTCCTCAGCTCCTTGACCGGAGGAGGAAGGACAAGAAGAGGCTGGGATTTCCCTCCATGCCAGAGGGAAGGGGAAGGAGATCCCCCCAGTCTGTCCCCGGCAGGACGGCGTCGGCAGTGGGGTTGTCCTGCAGCCAGGGGCGATGCTGGGCTGGGAGATGGAGCAGGAGAGAGGGGGAAAGGGGCAGTGACTTCCGCCTCACCTGCCCTGGGGTCCCAGAGCATTTTCTTCTTCCTTGCAGCCTGCTCCTCCATCTGGCCAAGGTTTGGGAATGGCAAATCCTGGTTTGGAGGGAAAAACAAGGTGTGAGTGTGTTGGCTTGGGGGTTCCTCCTGCCAAAGTCCATCTCTAGAAGTCACTGGGCGTATCATGACTGTAAAAAGCTCTAAAACTCTGTGCTGGTTTTAACTGGCACGAGAGATGAACCCTACTGAACTGCCCCAAGAGAGATTAAGGTGGGAGTTACAATTCACCAAAGAGATGACAAGAAATACGATGATACAGCTGCAACCCACAAAGGCTGAGTATAACCGGGCACCCTGGGGCAAGAACAGAACGGTGTTTGTTAGTTCCTTCACGTGCAAAGAAAAAGGAAAGAAAACAAAACCTGTTGGTCACAGTGGTGGCCACAGTCCTGTCCAAGTGATGGGTGCAGTCTTGTCACCAGCAGTGGTCACAGTCCTGTTGGAGTTCTGCTCCTCCTCTGGATCCGTTGAGTGTTGCCAGAAGGCCCCAAGACCCAAGATTTTATATGCTCAGGTTCAGGTGGGAATGCTCAGTCCCTCCCCCAGGGCGGGCAGTTTCACAATGGGATGATGTAATCCTGTGAGTCATGGGATATTTTGGGCCCCTTGATGGTCTCAGTCCTTGCAGCTGCCCATTGTGCTGGGGCCATTCAGTCCATGATGGCCCATTAGCAGAGGTGCCCCCTCAGGCTGGGTGGGACTGTGCTGGTGCTTTCCCTGGAGGGAGTTATCACAGCTGAGTCATTGGTGTGAAGAAAAAGAAACACTGCCCTGCCTCACAGGGTTTGCCTCTCCTTCCTTATCTCATTTAACACCCAGCTTGTAGCCTGAGGGGTCCGGGCTGCCCTGGGCAGCTCCTGCAAATGACCCATCATGAACAGCTCATCAGAAATGAGATAAGGGGAGTAGAATGCACAGTTTGGTCCCACCCACAGAGTGCTAAACTGGCACCCTGCTCCTGTCACCAGCACAGGCTGGCAGTGAAATGTCATTGTAAGGTCTTGCTCCACTCCACTTGGCTTTCAGCCAAGTAACTCACAGGCAGGGTCCCTTCCCACCCCAATCCTTCTGGGGTTCTGCCTGGGACTCACTTCCCTTTCCTTCCTCCCTGTGCTTCCAGCTGGGAATGTGCTGGGAAATATCCAGCAAAGGAACCTTTGCTGTCTGCTCTGGGAGCCCACAGAGCTGCTGCACCTTGTCCCCTGCCCCTGCACAGCTCCCGTGGGAGGCACGGCAGGACCAGCACCCTGGGAGCCTCAGGAACGCCCCTCTGGGATCCACGGCACACCCTCCAAGGGTCTGGAATTGCAGTTCCCAGCAAGGAAAAGATGCTCCTGCCCTTGAAGGCAAAGCTCTTAGGAAGGAGCCAAAAGCCAAGTGGAGCAAGATCTTACAATGACATTTCACTGCCAGCCTTCATCACCTCATCCATTGTTGTTTTAGCTCGTGAATTGGGAACAAAATCCGGGGAGGGGCTTTGGTGGGAGCTGCCCTGGGTCAAGAGAGACACTGAGAGAGAAACAGAGCAGGAAAAGAAAGGCAGAAGGGAAAGGAGGACTAAAATACAATCTGAAAACCAGACCGGAAGTGACTGAAAATAAATGTCACAGACAGATATAATTTTGCAACATTGATTTACTAATGAAATACAATTTTCTGCCTTTCTCACAAACCTCCTTCTGATGTCATTCAGCAGGACTTTCAGAAAGTGCTCTGTTCTGTGTGGAAGTTCCAAGCTGCAGGCACAAGGAAACACGGAATGGGCTTTTTCCTGCTCCTGGTGACTTTGACATCCTCAACCGTGGAGATGAGGAGGCACCAGAAGAAAAGGGCACCTGGGGCTCAGCCTTCCACAAGAATAAGGGGGCGAAAAACTCTGGTCATCTCAGTAGCTTCTCCCACAGGGATGTGAAGGCTGATCCCAGACCCCCAAGGGTCACATTCAGAGCTGCCTTCATGGAATGCTCGCATGGTATTGAGAGGCAGTGTGGGAGCAGCTGGATCTGGGACCACCCAGCTGCCCCTCCATATTTGGAAGAACCTGAGGGGGGCTGGGATGGTGCCAGGGACATCCTGCAGTGACATCTCAGCTGTCCCACTCTGCGTGCACTCAGTCCCAAACCTCACCCTGACCCTGATCTCAATCTCGCTCTACTTTTAGACACCCTCACAGTCCCGTGTTTAATCTCATCCCAGTCCCATACTCGTCTAGGCCCAGACCCAATCCTAGCCCCTTCCTAAATCCTCAGCTTCAAATCCTACATTTAACCTGACCTGCACGGCCGGCTGCAATTCCAGCCCCTGCTTCAGGCTTCAGCTTTTACCCAATTCCCACATTCAGCCCCAACTCCAACCCCAGCCCCAATTCCAACTCTAACCCCAACCCCAGGGCCACATTTAGCCCTAACTCCAGCTTTGATCCCAGCCCCTGTGTGCTGGTTTTGGCCAAAATCTAGCAATATATCCTCTGAGAGAAAACCAGGTTACAACCACCCTTTCCCCCACCAGGTTCGGGAAATAAAGAATTCCTCGAAGGAAAGTGAAGGAGATAAAGCCTATTATTAGCAAACACACTGGAAAAGGATAATAATGCTAAATAGTAAAACCCCTCGCTGTAGCGAGAAAACCTGGGAAGAAATTAGAGTCCTCTCATAGGTGTGGTCCCTCCTTCTCAGAGCTGGCATGGGGGGTGGCCTTAGGCCCCCACTGGGCCTGAAGAAAAGTTCTTCTGATGTGTTCTGATGTTATTGAAACAGTCCAGAAGAGAAAAAAAGGAAAACAATCCCACCAAAGTCCTAGGAAACATGCCAGATGAAAAAAGGGAAGGAAAAAACCCCAAAGAGCTGGCTGAAGAGAAAGGCAAGGGTGCTCCCTCCGTGCTCCTGCAGCCGGAGAACGCAGAGGAGTCTCTATCTCTGTGTCCTTGGGAACTTGCTTTGAAAAGTTCATTTGTTGTTTTCTCCCCTCTCAAGCTCAGTTTAAAGGCACAAAATTAATTTTTTTGCATAAAGCCATGATAGGGGATGTCACCCTGGTTTTCACAGTGTTCTATGTTTTTACTTTTGTCGTAGAAGTTCTCATGCATTTTTCTATAAACATAGCTCTTGTTTTCTAACCGGCTAAGGATGTTTACTGAACTTCTACATTGTTGATCATTCCTTTCTCCAAGGCGGAGAAAGGTGATAGACTGTGTTCCTATCCTGTAAAATGCTAGAGATGTTAACCTTATCCACCAGTGTATGATTGTTTTAGAAGAGGTATAAAAGTGTGATAATAAAGGTGGGCAGAGCCCTTTTTGCTCTGCTCGGTGGTGGTCCTGATCTGACCTGCTGCCAACCTGCTGTTTGAATCTGCGTGTTGGTGTCCAACACTGCGACATCTGGTGGCCCATACAGGGAACTGCAGGTATAGGTAAAATAAGCAGGTAAAAAATTTTTTAGAAAATATGGGAATCTCTAGGGAGAGATCCTTTTATGACTCCATGGCGTTAGAGGTTCTCGAAATGTATTTGGAAGTCGAGAACATGGCTATTCGCAAGATAGACTTAGAAAATTTATATTTTTGGGCCAAGGATAATGGGTTTTTCCCAGAAGGCTGTCGTATCATTGACAAATCCAAATGGCTGTCAGTTGGTAAAGCCTTGCGTTCTGTTTTCGCAGAAGCTTATGACAGGGAGGTGGTTAAGCTACTATTCTCCTGGAAACGGGTGAATGCTGCGGTTCGAGTCCAGAAGAGTTCTTCAGGCCCTGTCAGGACGCTCGGAGATTTCTCTGAGCCATCAGAGTTAGAGCGGGACAGAGAATTCGGCAGGCAGACAGCGTCTGAGCCCACCCTCCCGCCCAACTCCACGGGGACAGGGGATGGGCCCCCCCCGGAGAGAGCTCGGCCCGCTGGCCGGCTGGCCGCGGAGGATAGCCCAGCTCCCGGGGACGTGTTGGCCCCCCCGAGCCCCGGGGAGCGGGAAGCACCGGCCTCCCCGCCCGCGGGGTGGCGGCGGGGGTGGCGGCACAGCTCCGGGCGGGGGGCGCAGTGCGTTTCGGCCCCCCGGCGCCGCTCGGGGGGGATGGCGTGGTCGGTGTCCCTGCCCCGGCGCCGTTCTGGAAAGGCGGCGCTGCGGGCTTCGCCCCCCACCGCGCGGCGGGAGAGGTCGAGCAGCAAGACACGCCCCCCTCTCCGCGCCTTCCCTGCGCTGAGTGGCTCGGGGGGGGTGTCTTGGTTTTGAAAGACAGGTGTCAGACAGGAAAGGCAGGAGCCTCCCCTGAAATGGAAAATGCAACCCCCTTCCCTCCGAATTATTATAAATTTGAAAATAAGGGGCTTTCAGGCAAAGATATGAGGGATAGGAATAACAGTTCTTTACTAATAAATATATATATGTATAACAACACAAACAAACAGCAATAGCTGTGGCAGTGACAGCAAACAGCAGCCCAAACCCAGTGCGGCCACACTCGGCCTCAGGCCCTTTCCCCTGGCTGCAGTTGCTGCGGGGCGGCTCCCGCTGAGCAGGGCGGGTGCGATGGTTCCCCCGCGGCTGCAGGGGGCGCTCCGCAGCGAGCTCGGGGCGCACCGGGAATGGCGGCGCGGGGTGCCGGGAGGGATGGATGAAAAACCTCACAAACCCCTTGGGCGTCTGGCTGGATCCTCAGGAACAGCAGGCTGGAACAGCCGGGGCGAGCACAGATCTCGGGACCGAACTCCGGCGCTGCAGCAGGAAGCCCAGCAGGTCACAGCGTAGGGGCTACAGAGTAGCGACGACCAGCGGCAGGGCAGAGTGGCGGTGCCTAGCCCCCAGCGGGCAGGGAGAAGAGCAGGCTTAGAAATCCCGGGGTTTGCCCGCAGAAAGCAAAACAGCCGAAGAAGCAGGAACCCGCAGTGCTGACCAAGAGTCCACACCGAAGGCAGGCTGCTCCCAGACTAAACGCTGAGCACCCCAGGCAGCTCCCCGGGTGTCCCAGACCCCAGGTGACAAAAGGGTGGCCAGTCCCACCCCGCCCCTGTGGCCAGGTCTTTTGTTTCTTTTAAGTATCCAGCGGTTTGTCCCCTAGCAACTAGTATGGGTAAAATTCTTTAAGAGAAAAAACAGGCTAAAATCCTAAACCCCAACATTATCCACCCCGAATTTTTCCCATACTAACATGTTACATCAAACTTAACTTTTTTTAACCATATACACACATACATCACCATAATTATATACATATATACATGCAGATATGATACAAGTACAATGCCGTGGGCAGTTCACCCTAAAACAAGGTCCCCTTGCGGTACACATCGGGTCTCTCCATCCTTCTGCATCACCCACCAGGTGCAACCTGGTCCCTGAGCGAAGACCACCCCACGGATAGGTTGATCTTTGCTCGAGGCAGAATTGACCCAAACGGTTTTTCCAAGCATACCTCTCATGTGCACCACTGGAACCTTATCCCCATCTGTTGTTTGTAGCAGTTCAGATTGAGCAAGGCCTGCTCGATTGGTAGATCCTCGGGTGTTAACTAACCAGGTGGCCTTGGCTAGATGCTGTTCCCAGTTTTTGAAAGTTCCCCCACCCAGTGCTTTCAAGGTGGTTTTAAGCAATCCATTACACCGCTCAACCTTCCCAGCCACTGGTGCATGGTAGGGGATGTGGTACACCCACTCAATGCCATGTTCCCTAGCCCAGGTGTTTATAAGGCTATTCTTGAAATGAGTCCCATTGTCAGATTCAATTCTCTCAGGGGTACCATGTCTCCACAGGACCTGCTTTTCAAGGCCCAAGATGGTGTTCCGGGCTGTAGCATGAGGCACAGGGTGGGTCTCCAGCCATCCAGTGGTGGCCTCTACCATTGTGAGCACATAACGCTTGCCTTGGCGTGTTTGAGGCAGTGTGATGTAGTCAATCTGCCAGGCCTCCCCGTACTTGTATTTGGACCACCGCCCACCATACCACAGGGGTTTCACTCTCTTGGCCTGCTTGATTGCAGCGCACGTCTCACAATCATGGATCACCTGGGAAATACTGTCCATGGTTAGATCCACCCCTCGGTCTCGTGCCCACTTATAGGTGGCATCTCTGCCCTGATGACCTGAGGCATCATGGGCCCATCGAGCTAGGAACAACTCTCCCTTGTGTTTCCAATCTAATTCTATCTGGGACACCTCTATTTTTGCAGCCTGATCTACCTGTTTGTTGTTCTGATGTTCTTCATTAGCCCGGCTCTTGGGAACATGAGCATCCACATGGCAGACTCTCACGGGTAGGTTCTCTACCCGAGTGGCAATGCCTTTCCACTCATCAGCAACCCAGATTGGTTTTCCTCTACGTTGCCAGTTAGCCTTCTTCCACCTTTCCAACCAACCCCACAGAGCATTGGCTACCATCCATGAGTCAGTGTAGAGGTAGAGCTTTGGCCACTTCTCTCTTTCAGCTATGTCCAGAGCTAATTGGACAGCTTTGAGTTCAGCAAACTGGCTCGATCCCCCTTCTCCCTCTGTAGCTTGTGCAACTTGCCGTGTGGGACTCCATACTGCAGCTTTCCATTTCCGGCTAGCTCCTACAATTCGGCAGGAACCATCAGTGAAGAGGGCATATTGTCTTTCACTCTCCGGCAGCTTATTATATGGCGGGGCTTCTTCTGCACGGGTTACTTGCTCTTCCTCTTCTTCAGAAGATAACCCAAAAGTTTCACCTTCTGGCCAGTTTGTAATTATTTCTAAGATCCCAGGGCGATTTGGGTTTCCAATTCGGGCGCGCTGAGTGATGAGGGTAATCCATTTGCTCCAAGTTGCATCAGTAGCATGATGGGTGGAAGGAACCTTTCCCTTGAACATCCACCCCAGCACTGGTAGTCGGGGTGCCAGGAGGAGTTGTGCCTCTGTGCCAATTACTTCTGAGGCAGCTTGGACTCCTTCGTAGGCGGCCAAGATTTCCTTCTCGGTTGGGGTGTAGTTGGCTTCGGACCCCCTGTAGCTCCGGCTCCAGAATCCCAGTGGTCGGCCACGAGTCTCACCAGGCACCTTCTGCCAAAGGCTCCAGGACAGACCATTGTTCCCGGCTGCAGAGTAGAGCACGTTCTTCACCTTGGGTCCTGTCCTGACTGGGCCAAGGGCTACGGCATGAGCGATTTCCTGCTTGATCTGGGTGAAGGCTTGTTGCTGTTCAGGGCCCCAGTGGAAATCGTTCTTCTTGCGGGTAACCAGGTAGAGAGGACTCACAATCTGGCTGTATTCAGGAATGTGCATTCTCCAGAAACCTATGGCGCCTAGGAAAGCTTGTGTTTCTTTCTTGTTAGTCGGCGGAGACATTGCAGTGATCTTATTGATAACCTCAGTGGGAATCTGACGCCGTCCATCTTGCCATTTCACTCCCAGGAACTGGATCTCTCGAGCAGGTCCCTTGACTTTGCTCTTCTTGATGGCACAGCCGGCTTCCAGGAGAATCTGGATGATTTTCTCTCCTTTCTCGAACACTTCTGCTGCGGTGTTCCCCCACACAATGATGTCATCAATGTACTGCAGATGTTCTGGAGCCTCACCCTTTTCCAGTGCAGTCTGGATCAGTCCATGGCAGATGGTGGGACTGTGCTTCCACCCCTGGGGCAGTCTGTTCCAGGTGTATTGCACACCCCTCCAGGTGAAGGCAAACTGAGGCCTGCTCTCTGGTGCCAAAGGAATGGAGAAAAATGCATTAGCAATGTCAATAGTGGCATACCACTTTGCTGCCTTGGACTCCAGCTTGTACTGGAGTTCCAACATGTCCGGCACAGCAGCACTCAGTGGTGGAGTCACTTCATTCAAGGCACGATAGTCCACAGTCAATCTCCATTCCCCGTCAGATTTGCGCACAGGCCAGATGGGGCTGTTGAAGGGTGAGTGGGTCTTGCTGACCACCCCTCGGTTAGCATTTCTCTCCTTGAGTTCACGCACCCGTGCTGCCAGGACAGAAGTGGGTTTCCTATCCCACCTGCTCATGTCTTCTCCATGGTCGCACAGGAAAAACCACAGCTCATCTCGTGATGGGTACCCTCTCTCTCTAGCTGGGGGAGGTCGGGCTCTGATTTGGGGCCGTGTGACTCGCACTGGTGCCACATTGATCCTCCTCAACTCCTCCTTAAACTCCTCCCTTACCCCCCTGATCTCCTCTTTGAGCTCCTTAACCACAGCAGAGACCTGAGCTTTCAGCGGACCACTGACCATACTGTCATAATTTCTGAGCTTGTTGACAACAGAACCCACTGTTTCTCGGTTGTCCTCGGCATTAATGGTTGCAATGAAGGTGGTGTATTGCTGCGGCCCTAGCTTTGCCAGGTTCCACAACATCTGTGCTGTGCACCTGACCTTGTCGGGGTCATTATCATGCTGTCCATCCCTCCCAAAGAGTACTTCTAATACTGCCACCTCTCTTAGCTGCTGGATCCCTTCCTCAAGTGTCTTCCATTGCATTCTGTGGTGATACTCCTGCATTCTCTCTTTTTTGACAAACCTCTCTCTCACACTTGTTATAAGCCGCTCCCACAGAGAAAGGGGCCCTGGCTCCCTCACAAATATCTGATCCACACCTGGGTCCTGGGTCAAAGATCCCAAATACCTTGCCTCACCATTATCCAGCTGCACACCTGTACCCATAAGGTCCCAAACCCGAAGTAACCAGGTTGTAAAAGCCTCACGTCCCCTCCGCACAATGTCTTTTCGCATATTACGGAGACTCTCATACGACAGGGACTCGGTGATGATTTCAGGCTCTGGCTCCCCTGCTGGTTGTGAGGGCCCTGGTTCCCCATCATCATTCACTGGGCGCACTGATTTGGCCTTGTATTTCCTCCTCTGCACAGGGGCAACTGCTGCTGGCTGGGATTGCCCTTGTGGTTCAGCTGGAGCCTGGACAGTTGTACCATCCGCAGGTTCCACTGCTTCACCATCAGACTCTCCCTCACTGGGGCAGGGAGAGGGTTTTCCATTAGCTGGGGAGGTGTATTCCCTCAGCAGCACCTGAAACATCTCACGTATCTCCTTTACCAGTGCCCCCACTGAATCTGGGTGGTTCATTTCTGAGGTGGGCTGTTGGGCAGTATCAGGCTGTGGGTCAGGATTTCTAGTCTCTGGGGCAGGGTCTTTAGTCTCTGGGGCCCTGTCAGGCTCTGGGACAGGATCTCTAGTCTCTGGGGCCCTGTCAGGTTCTGCGACAGGATCTCTAGTCTCTGGGGCCCTGTCAGGTTCTGCGACAGGATCTCTAGTCTCTGCGGCAGGGTCTCTTATTTCTGGGACAGGATCTCTAGTCTCTGGGGCCCTGTCAGGTTCTGCGACAGGATCTCTAGTCTCTGCAGCCCTGTCAGGCTCTGGGACAGGATCTCTAGTCTCTGCGGCAGGGTCTCTTATCTCTGGGACAGGATCTCTAGTGTCTGGGGCCCTGTCAGGTTCTGTGGCAGCATCCCTAGCCCCTGATGTAGGTATCAGGGTGGTTATCCAAGTCAATCTCCCCTTATCTCTGAGCGCTAAGTAGAATAGGCCTACCAGCAACACCACCCACTGTACAATACCATTAGCATTTAGGGAAGATCTGAATCCTTCGAAAACTGGTGGAGTGGACCCAAAGAGATGGGTTAAGGGTTGCGAGAAAGTTTCCCCCGGTGTCATCTCCTCACAGTAGGTCCCATTATTAAAGTAACCCCAAAAGCATACAGTTAGCGTGTGATAGCCCTGTATCCATGTGCTCACATTCCGGAGGAAGTTAAAAACCCACGAATTCCTCACCTTATCAACCCATAGGGCAAACTGGATAACAGCAACAGTGGCCTTAGTCAGAGGACCCATGTTTAGAAAAGGAGCTGCAAAAGGGAGAAATACAGCCACGACCACATGTCACCCGAACCAGGGCAAACTGGACCACATAGTGCTGCCTAGCAAGGTTTCTATATTCAGCACACAGAACTGAGTTATCCAAGAACTGTTATTCCTTTTCCAGCCCTTTCTCTCAATGCCCTCAGGCCCCACGTTGGGCGCCAAGATCTGTCTTGGTTTGAAAGACAGGTGTCAGACAAGAAAGGCAGGAGCCTCCCCTGAAATGGAAAATGCAACCCCCTTCCCCTCCGAATTATTATAAATTTGAAAATAAGGGGCTTTCAGGCAAAGATATGAGGGATAGGAATAACAGTTCTTTACTAATAAATATATATGTATAACAACACAAACAAACAGCAATAGCTGTGGCAGTCACAGCAAACAGCAGCCCAAACCCAGTGCCGGCCTCGGGCCCTTTCCCCTGGGTGCAGTTCCTGCGGGGCGGCTCCCGCTGAGCAGGGCGGGTGCGATGGTTCCCCCGCGGCTGCAGGGGGCGCTCCGCAGCGAGCTCGGGGCGCACCGGGAATGGCGGAGCGGGGTCCCGGGCAGGAATGGATGAGAAAAACCTCACAAACCCCTGGGCGTCCGGCCGGATCCTCAGGAACAGCAGGCTGGAACAGCAGGGGCGAGCGCAGATCTTGGGTGGCAGTGAGAGGTATCAAACTGCAGAGCTGTGGCAGGGAAACCCGGCAGGTCTCTCAGTCGGCAGAGCGTAGGAGCTCCGTTTCCAGACGGGGCAAGGAGAAGAGCAGGCTTAGGAATCCCGGGGTTTGCCCACAGAAAGCAAAACAGCCAAAGAAGCAGGAACCCGCAGTGTGACCGAGACGTCCACACCGAAGGCAGGCAACTCCCAGACTAAACCCTGAGCACCCAGGCAGCCCCCCCGGGTGTCCCAACCCCCAGGTGACAAAAGGGTGGCCAGTCCCACCCCGCCTCTGTGGCCAGGTCTTTTGTTTCTTTTAAGTATCCAGCGGTTTGTCCCCTAGCAACTAGTATGGGTAAAATTCTTTAAGAGAAAAAAAACAGGCTAAAATCCTAAACCCCAACAGATGGTTCCCCCGCGGCTGCAGGGGGCGCCCCGGAGCGAGCTCGGGGAGCACCCGGCAATGGTGGCTCAGGGTCCTGGGAGGGATGAACAAAAAGCCTCACAAACCCCTGGGCAGCTGATCCTGGTGTCTGGCCAGACCGTCAGGAGCAGCGGGCTGGAATGGCAGAGGCAAGCACAGATCCTGGGGGGCAGGCGTGGTGTTATCAAAGTCCAACGCTGCAGCAGGAAAGCTCGGCAGGTCTCAGTTGGCAGAGTGTACAAGCTACAGAGTAGCGACAGCTCCGAGCAGCGGCAGGGCTGAGCAGCAGCGGCCCAGCTCCCAGCGGGGCAGAGAAAGGCTGGCTTGGGAATCCAGGGGGCTCTCCCGTAGAAAGCAAGCAGCCAAAAAAGCAGAAGCTTGCAGTGCTGACAAAGACTGTCCACACCGATGGCAGGCAGCTCCCAGACTGAACGCTGAGAACACCAGCCAGCCCCCAGGTGTCCCAACCCCCAGGTGACAAAAGGGTGGCTCGTTGGACCCCGCCCCTGTGGCCAGATCTTTTGTTTCTCTTAAGCGCCCAGCAATTTGTCCCCTGGCAACAAGTATGGGGAAAATTCTTTAAGAGAAAAACAGGCTAACTCCTAAACCCCAACACAGATAATGCTGGCAGGACTGGAAACATTGCTGCGGGAGGGGTTGGCAGGGCACAGGCTGGTGAGGAAAAATCTGTATTGATTCCAATACCCAAACTGCACAGGGCTTTGCCTCCTCCCTTTTCACGTCCTGCTTTTCACTCCCCTTCCCCCCCCCGTCCTGTCCCTACAAATCCCTTTGATCTATCTTTACCACCCACTGGGTGGGGTGACAGTGATGGAAAGGGTGCAAATGAGAGTGTCCCATCAGCACCCCCCACTGCCTGCTGCTGCACCCCCACTGCCTGCTGCTACTAATCCTTTTGTACAAGGTGCGAAAGAATCCGTGCCAGGGATTCAAAGTGATAGCCTGCTTTATAGAGATACCTTAACTTTGCAACCTGTATCTGTAACTCGGGGCACACGAGATGCTGCAGCTATTTGGAGAGATATTAGACTCCAAATGTTGCTTGATAAAGATTTAAAGGCCGTCAAGCATCTTAAAATTATCTAGCAATCACCAGATTCAAAAGAGCTACAAGATCCTGAAATCTCTGCCTTCCCAGTGGTCAGAGGCAGGGGTCAAGGGCCTGATCAGCATGTTCCATTTAACTGGCTGGTATTATCTGAGCTACCTTATCTTGCTGCTAATTATGGCTTAGAGTCCCCTGCTGTAACAAAAATGCTGAAATTTATAACAAGTGAAGAATTAATTCCTTTTGCTTTAAAGCAGATTGCTGGATTGCTTTGCACGCCGGTTCAGTATACGGTGTTTGAGACTGAGCGGAGAGCTTCTTGTGAGGAAACTGCTTTAAATAATATTCGATTGCCAGTAGTTGATTCCCGATTTGGTGCAGGTTTACCTCAATTATTGGGATTGCACCCTGTAGACGAGCCTCAGTTACAGGCTCGCCTGCATCCTTTGATCTTAGCACTGTCCCGTGATCACGCTTTGCAAGCTCTGTTTAAGGTAGCAAGCATGTCAGCTCCTGGGAAAAGCTACACAACTACTGAGCAGAGGCATAATGAGACATTTATAGCCTTTTTGGACCACCTTCAAGATGTGATAGGAAAACAAGTAGTAGATGCAAGAGTAAAAGAAACTTTAATTTCGCAAATGACATGAGACAATGCACATGAGGAATGTAGGAAAGCTATTGACTTGCTGCCTATGAAGAAGCCCTTATTGCCAGATATGATTAATGCATGTGCAAAGATAGGGACTGCACCACATGAAATGGTGATGCTAACCGAGTCTGTTTCTATGGCTGTTGCAGCAGCTATTAAAATGAGACATAATTGCTACAGTTGTGGACAGCCAGGACATTTTAAATCTCAGTGCCCACACAGAACTCCCTCCAGAGCAAATAAGGATAACAAAGCAGCCTCCAAAGCAGTTCTGTGTAACTGATGTGGTAAACCAGGACATTATGCGCAACAATGTAAATCTCATTTCCATGCCAAAGGGCAGCCTCTTAGGAACCAGGGAAACTACCACTAGAGTGCGAGGAGACTGCGCATGCAGACAAAAATGCTTCCCCAGGAACCGCTGTGCCCAGCACAGGTTTATGTGACAGGCTTGCTGGCAGAACAAAAGGCTCAGCAGGGGTGGATGTTTGCACCTCCAGCACAGTAATCATAGACTCTCCTGCAGTTCATAAAGTGCCTTTGGATGCACATGGACTTATAGGGCAAAACTGAAATGCCTTGCTAATAGGACGATCAAGTGCTACTTTGCAAGGGGTTTTTGTGCATCCGGGAGTGATTGATGCAGACTTTACAGGACAAATATGTGCAATGGTTTCTACACCCGCTCCTCCTGCAGTCATACCTGCTCATACTCATATTGCTCAACTTGTACCTTTCAAGTCTTGTTCTCCCAGGACCGGAATTAAAGAGAGAGGAGACCAAGGCTTGGGTTCTACCGGTGCGTCTCAGGTTTTTTGGACTCAGAACTTTCCAAGCAGACACCACAACTGGTTTGTGAGCTAACACTGAAAGGGGCAGAGCCACAGACTTAAGATCAAAAGGCTGATTGATATGGGATCAGATGTCACAGTGATTTCACATCGTGACTGGCCAAACTTGTGGCCTGCCACTGCAGTGGGAAATTCAATTGTGGGTCTTGGGGGAATGACACAAAATTATTTAAGTACACATTTTGTGCTTGTAAAAAATCCAGACAACCAGGTTGCTACCGTTCGCCCATACGTGACTGCTGCACCTCTAAATTTATGGGGACGTGACATTTTGGCCACTTGGGGAGTTACTATTGGCACAAGTTTTTAATAGGGGTCATTGTGCAGCAGGGCGGTTGCCACCCAGTAACACCTCTGCAATGGTTAACTGACTGTCCCATGTGGCAGGCACAGTGGCCTTTAACACAACAGAAACTTGCCGCCCTGAACAATTTAGATGATGAGCAGTTATCACAAGGGCACATGGAGCAGTCTGTCAGCCCTTGGAACACTCCTGTATTTGTGATTCAAAAGAAATCAGGCAAATGGAGATTGGTGCATGATCTGAGACGCATTAATGCAGTCATGGAAAGTATGGGTGCACTGCAACCAGGTATGCCATCTCCTACTGTGATTCCTCCACCATGAGACATTTTAGTTATTGATTTGAATGATTGCTTCTTTACAATTCCCTTACGCCCTGATGATAGACCAAAATTTGCATTTTGACTACCAGCTGTTAACAATGCTGAACCTGTAAAATGACATCAATGGAAAGTTTTACCACAAGGTATGAAAAACAGTCCAACTATTTGTCAAATGTATGTGGCCAAAGCTCTATCACCTATCAGAGAACAATTTCCTAACAGTTTTTGCTATCACTATATGGATTGAATACTAATAGAGTCTCCTTGCAAGCAGGATTTGCAAAAAATACAGCCAGCCCTTTTAAAGGCTCTGCACAAATACGGATTACAGATTGCACCTGAAAAAATCCAAACAGCAGCACCCTGGAAATATTTGGGATTGAAAATATTTGAACGTACCATATGACCTCAAACTGTTCAATTTGACACTACAGTGCATGCTCTAAATGATGGACAGAAATTGTTAGGAACCATTAATTGTCTGCGTCCCTATTTAGGACTCACCACTGCACAACTTTCTCCTATATTCAATATATTAGCAGGAGAATCTGATTTAAATTCACCAAGAAAAATTTCAAGGAGCCTCCCTTGAAATGGAAAATGCAACCCCCTTTCCCCCGTACTATTATAATTTTGAAATTAAGGGCTTTCAGGCAGAGATATGAGGAATAGCAATAGGAATAGCACTTCTTTACTTATATATTTATATCTGTATGTATGTATAGCAAGGCAGACAAACAATAACTATGGCAGTAACAGCACACAGAACCACAAACCCAGTGACAGCCCCTCTCGGCTGTCGGGCCCTTTCCCCTGGGTGCAGTTCCGCTCACAGCCTGCAGGGGCGCTGCTGGCTCCCGGTGAGCAGGGCAGGTGCGATGGTTCCCCCGAGGCTGCAGGGGGCGCCCCGGAGCGAGCTCGGGGAGCACACGGCAATGGCGGCCTGGGCTCCTGGGAAGGGATAGACAAAAAGCTTCACAAACCCCCTGGGCAGCCAAGCCCGGTGCCCGGCCGGACCCTCGGGAGCAGCAGGCTGGAACAGCAGGGGCGAGCACAAACCCCGGGTGGCAGCGAGATGTATCAAACTCTGGAGCTGCAACAGGAGCCGCGGGAGGTTTCGGCAGGCAGGGCGTGCGGGCTGCGATGTAGAGAAGGCTCCCAGCAATGGCAGGGGCAGAGCGGCTGCAGCGCGGCTCCCAGAGGGGCAGGGAAAGGCGTGATTGGGAATCCTGGGGGTTCTCCCGTAGAAAGAAAGCAGCTGAAAAAGCAGAAGCTTGCAGTGCTGACCTTCCACCACGATGGCAGCTCTCTGTCTGCATGCCGAGAACACCAGCAAGCCCCCGGTGTACCCAACCCCCCAGGTGAAAGACAAGTAGCCAGTTGGACCCCCACCCTCTGTGGCCAGGTCTTTTGTTTTTCTTAAGCACCCAGCATTTTGTCCCCCTGGCAACATATATGGGGAAAATTCTTTAAGACAAAAAGCCAACAGGAGAACTCCTAAAAACCCCAACAGGGGGTGATTGTAAAAGCTGACTAAAACCACAGCCATGAAATGCGCATGCTATAAAATGGCGGACCCAAGGAGGAGCTATGCTAAACAGCTTCTGGAACATGCAAACTTGTTTAAGGAAAAGTTTGAATAACCATAATTGATTATGAATATGCACTAGGCTGATGCAATAGGACAGATATGTAAAGGGTGCCTCAGTAATAACAGGTGTGCTCTTGGCTGAGTGCCAAAGGACCCAGAGCTGTGAATTTTGCTTTACTATCTTTGTCCCCTTGTTGTAAGGCATGAGAATCCTGGCAGAGGGGCCCCAGCCAAGTTATGTGAAGTTACCCTTATCAGGGCCTGAGGAATGCAAGAAGCACAAAACTGGGAAAGAAGACACTGGAAGACAGAATAACAAGACAGCAAGAAAGTAGATAAAGAGGGACTGTACCATCCTGGACTAGAACCAATCAGGTTCCCTGAGAGGTGCATGCAGGGCACGTGGACAATGCGGAAGGTCCAATCAGGTCATGTGTGATCGTGTGAATGACAGTTACGGAAATGCGTAAGAATGGAGTAATGTAAACAATAAATGGACTCTTGCGTAATCAATGTGATTCAGTGTTCAGGGGTCCTGTATTCCCGCATATGGGTGACCCCGACATGATAAATGTTCGCTAATGAAACAGACCAGATCCCTTTAGGTCATGAAGGGGGTCTTGTGGGGTGAAAAGGCGGGAGGGCCTGGTCAGATCTTGCCGCGGCTGGACCATGGCGAGGGGAGTCGGAGGCAGCTCGGTCGGAGCTCTGGGGCCAAAGAATGCTCCTGGGAGAAGAGCTCTGGAAAAGATTCGCTGCAGCAGTGACACCCGAGAGGTGAGGCCAGGGGGCTGGAGTATGGCAGAGGGACTGTTAAAAGGAAAACAGGACGCCTCTCGGCATCATCCAGTATATTCTCTCCGTGAGAGATTAATTAAAGTATGACCCGGGAAGTCTTGAAAAGACTGCTGAGTTGGGGTCGAGAGAGAGGATTTTTGCCGCCCATGAGAGCATTCACTGCACTCTGGAGGGGGAAAGGCTGAGAATCGCTCTCTGGGACACCGTAAGTGCTGGAGGAAAAGAAACTAAAAGGCTCAGCTCTGCTTTGGGAGGTGATAATAAGAGCACTAAGGCAAACGGAGGCGGAAATAACAGCTGAGGCAGAAGCAGCAGCGCGTCCAGAGCCAAGCAGTCCTGCGCCTGCCTTCCCGGTGTATGCACGGGAATTCTTTGGGGGAGTGGTCCCTGTGATACCATCCTTACCCTCTGTACACCCACAGCCAGGGGTAGAGGCACCTCACACCGTGCCAGAACCAGAGAGAATGGAGGTGGGTGAGTTATCCCCCTTCACAGCCACTAATGCTGCCTGCGAAGTGTCCCGTAGTGTCCCCTGAAGGGTTAACAGCAGCGAGGAGGGAGGCGAGTGTGCTCCCTGCTACACCCCCCACCCACTGCCTGATTCACCGTGGCTTAGCCGCAACAGGGATTCAAATGCAAATGACAGGTATGCACAGGCAGAGTCGCTTTGAAGGGGAGAAAAAAAAAAAAAAAAAGAGGGCTGTTGCTGGCAGGAGAAAAGGAAATACAACTTGATACTGAATCAAATGCCGAACCTGTGTATTGGAGTACTAAGCAGCCAGACTGTGTTAGCACCGGGGGTCGCAGAGCGCAGCTCCCCGAGGCAAAGAGGCTGCGAGAGCGAGTCGGAGCAGAGGAGGGGAGATTCTGTTCGCAGCTCCCCGAGCCACTTTGCAGTAGCAGAGAAGTGTATGGAAAACTTTGATTAAAACATCTCACAGCTGTCCCAAAACAGCAATTGAGAGACTTAGCATTTTGGATGGGCGAGCAGTTTCTGCAGACTGCACAGGAGGAGCCCTGCCTGCTCCCCCGGCAGCGAGAGCCGAAATTCAAACTGTAACAAATCTCAAGCTGCCCAGAACATTAGATGCAATTGGCAGCACAGCAGAAGCAGCAAAAGAAAAGCGTATAGCATCTGGGGGCGTGCAGGGAAACACGGGCTCGTCCCAGGCGATTTCGCAGTCCGCGGAGCGAACTGTTCGGGGCTTGAGCAGACAGAAAAACAAAAGCAGCTATAGACAAAAACCCATATCTGCGGTGCATGGTCCCCCTCAGCTGACTGCTTTTGCGCAGAATGCTGCAGAATCCAGCCTTAGAGCCTCGCTCCGAAAGTTTTTAATATAGTTGCAAAGTTGTGGGCTTTTCCGTACAACAAAATGGCAGCGCCCTGGTTACCATCGTAAACACTGTTACGTACTTCCGTCTCCACCATCTTGTGACCAACAAGTTACTTGTCCTCCGGCTGCAGCGCCACCTGTGGCCGCTTCTATTACTGCACCCTCAGATCCATACAATAAACAGCCACAGAGAGTAAGAAGATACAGCAACATCAACGAGATGCAGCAACATCAAGCCACAGAAAATAAAACGTGGAACATGCGTCAACAATCCTGCAGATCCTGTAGATCTACAGCAGCTCTTGAGAGAAAATAATTGAATCAGGCCAATTTTGAAGATCAGTTGAAAAGGGAACACTCGACTCTGACTTCAGTTTTGTTGTATTTAAGCGACGTTAGGTTTAAGTTGTGTTCGTTAAATTCCTGTTAAGTTATGTTTAGATTAATTCTTGTTCAGTTTCAGTGATGTTAACTTTAGATTGAAAGATACAGTTCTTTTATTATAGGGGTAAGATTGAACCAATTGAAACAATTATGATGAATTATCAAGTAACTGCTCAAAAATATAAGATAATAAGTTGTAAAGGTATGTGAAAATGTGGCTTTTTAGAACCTCAAATTAATTGAAAATTCCATGAGTGTAAGTGTTCTGCATTGGTCAATTGTGATAATTATTCATAACAATCATTGCTGTTTTATCTTTCATAGGTAGCAGAAAAGGATGAGTAACAATTCCAGATTATGCATATGATTGATTGTAAGGTGCTTTTGCTTTGCTTTATTGTCATATATACATAAGTGTGCAAGAAAATGTAACCTCAATTTCCTAGGTCAGTTGCTTTTGTTGTATTAACGATTCTGAATATGTTCTTAGTGTCATATCGTGAATTCATGGGCATGTCATGAAGGGCATTATTCAGAAGATATTATTCTATGTTACACATATGCATTTCTTTGGTTGTTTGCAGTTTTTTATGGTACCACTGATTACTTAGCTAAAGATAAATGACAAAGCCGGCTGCTTTACAGACTTTCACATACTGTTGTGTAGCTACCTGCAAGACATGGATCCTTTTAGGAAACTTTCACAGCTGCCATTAATGAAGGCTTGTTTGTAAGATATGTTAGGGAACCCTTCCAGTTAAGGCCTTGGCTCTGGCCAAGCACCTGGTTGGGAGTCATGCCAACAGACCCAGGTGTTTCTGCACTAAAACTGTAATTGAGTCACTTTGGCTTGCTGATTCAGATGTATAGAAGCTGGACCCCTTTCGAGGTACATTTGGAAGCCTTGCCTGGGAAGGTTTTTCCAGGTCCTTGTGAGGTGGAGTCACCAGCTACAGCAGACTCTGGGTGGTAGTTCAGTATTTAGGCAATTGAAAGTGTATTGTTCTAAGTTACTGTCCTACTATCATGTGCTGTGGATTGTATGTATTATCCTGTTTGTTTGTGCTTGGTGTGACTTTACTGTCTTATAGCATGTGTTCGCTTACTATTATGTTGCCTTCATGTTCACAGTGACAGCTGCACAGGTTATCACAGAACAGAAACGAGGAACGGCTCCCCAAGAGCATTTGGATAGTGCAATATTTACACTAAAAGTTTTTGCAGGGAGAGCATCAATTTGATCCCTGGCAGAACAATGCCAGTCTGAAGATTTGTGTGCGTGGAACCAATTTCCAAAAGGTTTTATGTAAGAATCCATAATTGAGTGTGTAATGGCAACACCTAGCTAATTTACTAACCTAAAAGAGAAGGTACACACGTGTTTTATTGCCAGCAAGTCTAAAGTGATTACCTGCTTGTCTACATAAACATCAGTTTGCCTCCAAGAAAGCAAGGTAGAGCCAGCAAAGAGGTATCAATGGGTTGTGTTGCCACAAGGGTTGTGTAATTCTCCCATGATGTGCCAGCTGTATGTTGCTTGGGTGCTAGCTCCATTGGAAAACAAACAAACAAACAAACAAACAAACAAACAAACCCCAGTACCCACAGCGTCTTATCTCTCATTCCATGGATGACATTCTGATAGCAGGTGAACATACAGATGTTGCAAACCTGCTACCTGCCTTACAGCAGTAAATGCAAGAGGCAGGCCTTCAAATTGCCCCTGAAAAAGTCCGACAGCAGGCCCCATGGAAATATTTGGGAATGCTTATCACTGAAGCCCAAATCGGTCTCAGAAATTACCAATTTGCACAGAAATTCAGACTTTGACAGATGCTCAAAAATTATTTGGGGACATACAGTGGATTTGTTGTACCTGTGACATAACTAATGAAGATCTTGAGCCCTTAATGCCATTGCTGAAAAGGGAAAATGGGGCCAATTTGCTGTACAAGCTGTCTGAAAAACAACAGAAGGCCCTTACTCAAATTGCTACAAAATTGGGTAATTCCTTTGTAGATTGTTGGTCTCCTACTTTGCCATTGTCCGTGGCCGTGTTGAATAAAGAAAAGCATGTGATGGCTATACTGATGAAGTGGGATGGCTAAGCTAGGCAGCCACTAAAGATCTTAGAGTGGGTATTTTTGCCATTCAGCTTAGGAAAATCTGTGACTGCACGAATGGAGGCTATAGCAAAAATTGTAGTCAAGGCACGAAAGTGAACATTGGATGGAACCCCAAAATATTCTTCTCCCATTAACTAAGGATTACTTGCAATGCTCACTGCAGAACTCAGACATCTTACAATGGGCATTGTTGAATTTTCCAGGTCTCATTAGTATTCATTCTCCTCCTCATCAATTCTTTTCTTTACATCAACTGGTCAAAGGGTTACCTTAGTTATCAAAACAACCTGTAGAAAGCCTCAGGTTCTCGCTGATGCCAGTCAAAAGACTTCTAAAGCAAGATTAACTTGGCAAGATAAAGGCAAATGGCTCAGTGAAATCCTTGAGGGACCAGGAGACTCTTTGCAGGTCCTTGAGTTACACGCAGTAATCCAGGTATTTGAGAAATGGCCAGATGACCCTGTCAGCATTGTTTCTGATTCTCTTTATGTAGTAGGTGTTGTTGAGTGCATGGAGCAGTCATTGCTGAAGGAAATTCAAAACCAGCGGTTGTGGCAACTCTGTGCAGCTATGGCAGTTGCTTAATTCCTGCAGGCAGGATTATTTCATCACCCATATACGGAGTCACTCGGGATTAATGGAAGGTCTAGCCTTGGGGAACGACAGGGCTGACCAACTAGTAGCACCACTGTGGGCCTCTGCTTCCCCCAATATTGGTAAGTTTAGTCAAGCCAGAAGGGCTCACGAGTTTTTCATCAAAGCGCAAAGGTTCTGCACAAGCAATTTGGGATATCATTGCAAAATGCGCAGGGAATTGTTTCAACTTGTCCACAATGTCAGGGTATGGTTGGCGAGTTGGGTCCCAGGGTCAATCCTCGCGGCCTAGAACCTCTGCAATTATGGCAGACTGATGTGACTATTTATGCCCCTTTTGGTCGCTTCAAACGCCTTCATGTGACTATAGACACCTTTTTGGCCATGGTTTGGGCCACTCCTATGATGAGTGAAGGGTCTCGTTTTGTTATTCTACATTGGCGAGGCTGCTTTGAGGTAGTGGGCTTGCCTCAGGAGATAAAAATAGATAATGGGTCAGGTTATACAGCCCAGTGAACCCAAGAGTTTCTGTCTCTTTGGGGAGTGAGGCATAGCATGGGCATTCCAGGTAATTCCACCGGACAGGCCATAATTGAAAGAACACATCAGGTATTAAAAGGGCTGCTCGATAAACAAAAAACGGGGGAAGATGGGCTGGGCCCGCAGGACAGAGTACTGAAAGCAGTTTATGTTATGAACCATCTACGATTAACAGGTGCTTGCAGGAATCCACCAGCATTAGCCCATTACTCAGGCTTGCAGTAAGACTGAATTGTCACAGCACCGACCAAAGTTTGTTTTAAGAATCCTATGTCAGGGTCATGGGAAGGACCTGTGGAGTTGCTAATGGGGGAAAAGGGTTATGCTTGTGTCATTACAGATAAAAGACCCTGAGGGATACCAACAACGTAGATTCGTCTCTGGCTTGAGAAAGATACTTTGATCTCTGATACTGCTGAAGAATAGATACTGTGTTTTTCTTTTGTTTTTTTTTTAGATACTGCTATTTTTCGAATTTTAGGGAGAAGATATGATAGTAGATAATATTGGATAAATAAATAGTTGAATCAGATATTAGATGTACTTGATAAGATATGATATCAGATGTATTTGATATTAGAAAAGATATTAGATGTACTGGGTAAGATAAGATATCAGATGTACTTGATAAGATATTAGATGTACTTGATAAGATATTAGATATACTGGATAAGCTAAAATACACTTGATAAGATGAGATATTATGTATACTGGATAAGCTAGGATAAGATATTGGATATGTTGCACAATGAAACTGCTACTTGCACATGGGCCGGGGTGTAAGAATGGTGAAGGGAATGTTGCGATTACTGTTAGCCATTGCTGTGTTATTTGTGTTATTCCACATCTGCATTGTTCGTGTTACTCTATATATAATGACATCAGCGATCCGCTTAATGGAAAACATAGTAAAAGGAACTTGGCTGGTGCAAATAAGAAGAAAGGGGGGAAATGTTGTAAGGCATGAGAATCCTGGCAGAGGGGCCCCAACCAAGTTATGTGCAGTTACCCTTATCAGGGCCTGAGGAATGCAAGAGGTGCAAAATTGGGAAAGAAGACGCTGGAAGACAGAATAACAAGACAGCAAGAAAGTAGATAAAGAGGGACTGTACCACCCTGGACTAGAACCAATCCTGTTCCCTGAAAGGTGCATGCAGGGCACGTGGACAATGCGGAAGGTCCAATCAGGTCATGTGTGATCGTGTGAATGACAGTTATGGAAATGCATAAGAATGGAGTAATGTAAACAATAAACGGACTCTTGCGTAATCAACTTAATTCGTTGTTCAGGGGTCCCGTATTCCCTCAACCCCTATTGTCCTTTATTAGACTTTTAAATCCTAACAGAAGAGTGAACCTTGTTTTTCACAGAACAGTTCACACTGCTAATAAGATTCCAGCTGTTCACAGAACACACAAAGAAAGCTGAAACCCTTAATCTTGGTAGTTGGTTGTCAATGTCAGCTTTCAATAAAATGTCTTAAATTGATGTTTGCTGTGCTGGTGACAGCCTTTTAAACCCAGCCTTCTGCCTGACCTCTCTGCTGTTGTAGTTCCATGGGCAGAGGTTGTTGTCTCTTACCCTTCCCATGGGCAGGCTGGTGTTCAGCCATCTCCAGGACAGCAGGGCCCCACCCCACATCCCTGGGACGACAAAATCCATCACTCCAAATGTCCCCCCTTGCTCCTTGTTCCCAGGCATTTGGCCCTGGCAGTGGGGTTTGCTGCTGGTTGCTGCAGGAAAAAGGAGACCCCTGGGACACTTTGGGGCACATGGAACCAAGGGGTCATTGTGACACAGCAGGGCCTCATGGAACCAAGGAGTCCAAAGGTCTCAAACATTTCCTGCATGGTTCTGCCTTAGGGAAGGGGAACCTTCTTGGTGGCAGCTTGGGCTCAGCACACCCTTGAGGAGGGTGTCTGTAATCAATGAGGAAACCTAGGAGTGTCATATTGCTTCAGAAAAAAAGAAGAAAACCCCTCTTTGGCTGAGTGCAGCCAGTTCTCCAAGCAGAGCAGGTCCCAGGTGAGTGAGGAGAGACAGGATGGGGCTGGGAATGTGGAGCAAGGTTGTCCACACTGAGACACAGACCTCAAGGCACAGCTTCTCTGACCAGGCCAGACCTCCTGAGGAGAGACCCTGCATCAATATCAGTCACAGAATGCTGCAATCACCTCTCCTCTAAAGAGAAAAATACACCCTTTAAAATACGAATGTGGATTTCTTAGAAGCTCTTTGAAATATTTCCCCATAACTATAGTAGAAAACCTTTCCTAATGAACTGCACTGGAGCAGAGGGAAATCAAGGCAGAGCCATGGTGTGTCAGGACTTGCTTGATCCTAATGAGCCCCGTGGTGCATTTGGAGCTGAGCCCTTGAACCTCAGGGCCTGAGAGGTGATTGCACAAACCTTTCCAGGAGTCAAAGGCAGAGGAAACAACCAAAGTGTCTCGAGGCATTAGTGGGTGCCACTGAGGTCCATCCCCAACACAGGCTCCTCATGGACTCCTTGGAGGAGAGAACTGGAGGCCAGGATTGCACAACAACCTCTCAGAGACTCAGTGTGGAAAGGAAAATTCAAAGCACCTTAAAAACCTTGAGTAACTCAGAGCATTAATGAACCCCACTGAGTGTCAATACAAAGCTCTCAAGGGACTCGTTAAAGTAGATAATTGGAGGCCAGGATTGCACAAACCTCTCAGAGACACAGGGTGGAAAGGAGAATGGAAAGAACCTTACAGAAAAAAAAGAAAGAACCCTGAAGCATTAATGATCCCCACCGAGTGTTGTTACTGACTAAGAATCTCAAGGGACGCATTAGGGCAGATAATTGGAGGCCAGGATTGCACAAAGCTCTCAGACTCCAAGGCAAAAGCCAAACCCAAAGTCCTTTGAAAAACCTGCAGTCTCTGGGAGCATTGAGGAGCCCCCCAGGGCCATTCCTGGCCAAGGCTCTCCAGGGACTCCTTCCAGCAGATCCCTGAGGCCACTGGGATGTGGGGGGGATGCTGAGGGCAGGACAAGGGGCTGACAGTGCCCAGCCTTGCTGGGGCTGTGCCAGGAGGCCCCAGGGCCTCAGGACAAGGTGTCTCCTCACAGCCCTTGGTGGCACAGACACTGCTGTGCCCCAGGGCACCAAGACTTGGCTTCTCTTTGTCCCCTCCTGTCATCCCTGCCTCCAGTTCCCTGCTCTGACTGGAGCCTGGGGACACTTTCTCAGTCCTGTCCCTCACTGGGACCCATTAAAACTTCAAGAAACTTTGAAGTTCAACTCTCACTTGAATTCTTGAGAGGTTTCTTCAGCTCCCTCTGAGGGACTGACGTTCAGGGCCTCAGCAGCAAGGCCCGAGAGGGTCATTAAAGTCCTTGTGCTGTGTCTGTGCTGCTGAGCTGGGCCGGGCTCTGGCACAGAGGCAGCTCCTGGCAAGCGGCAGCGCTGCAGAGAGACAGCTCTGGCCAGGAGCAGCTCCTGTGCACAGCCCAGCAGGGCTGGGGCACTGCCTGCAGCCAGCCCGGGCACAGCACAGAGGCACCCAGGCCTTCAGCTCAGCCTGGGCTGGGAGCACAGAGCAGAGCTCACTCAGGGCTCAGCAGAGCAGAAATCCTCACAGCGTTGGAAACAGTCATTGTCTGGCGGGGGGAAGAGAAGCTGCAGCTCCTGGAGGCATCTCCTGAAGCTGGCCCATGGCACAGCTCTCAGGAGCTTTCCGGAGGACTCTCAGGGCTGCTGCAGTGTGGGGGATGTGGCCCGAGGGCAGGGCTGGGTTTCCCTGCTGCAGCAGCCCAGGCCCAGCACAAGGCAGCTCCCTGGTGCCAGGCTCTGCTGCAGGGCTGAGCAGCCGGGGCTGCAGCCAGGGGTGCCCAGGGCTGTCCTGCAGAGCAGGGTCCTGCAGCCCAGGGCGCTGTGCTGGCCCAGGGACTCTGTTGCCTGCCAGGGGCAGCTCTCAGCCGGCCCGGGGAGCTGCTGCCAGCGCTGGGGGAGAAGCTGTGGGGGGAAGGAGCCATCCTGAGCAGGGCAGGTGCTACTGCTGAGAGCTGCTGCCTGGGGCAGGGCTGCTCCCAGCTCCACACCAGCCTGGCCACAGCTCCGGAGGGCACTTCCCAAAAGAAGGTAAGCCAGGGATTGTTGTAAAGATCAGGAGCTTTCCTGAGACTGTTTCAATTTCTGACTTGGATCACAGTGGGAAGGTTGGGGGATGAGAGAAGCAGAACAGGAATTGTAATCCCAGAATCACAGAACATTCTGAGTCTCTGCTATTGTCCTTGTTATTGTTATTATTATCACTCCTCTGATATTATCATTGTTACCTGGTGCTCTCAGGGAGGCTCTGGGATCTGCAGCAGCTGAGTCAGGCACTGCCCTTGGGATTCCTGCCAGGCAGGGATGTCCATGGGAATGGGGTGTCCAAGCTTCCCTGTGCCCTGTGGGGCTGTGGGCAAAGCAGTGCATGGGAAAGGGGAATGAGCTGAGCCTCCCTCCCTGAGATACCATCATGGGCACAGCTGGGGCTCTCCTCGCTGTGTCCTCCCAAGCTCTGAGCTGCCCTCCTGGGTGCAAATCTGTGCCAGAGCCTCTCAGAGTGCCCTGAGTGTCCCCCGGGGAAGTGCAGAGATGCCACAGCTGAGGAAACGCTGCTGGGTTTGCCAAGGGCACCGTGAGTGTCCCTGGCAGAAGGGGATGCTGAGACCTTGCCCGGAGACCTTTAGAGAGGGTGAGACATTCAAGGATCCCTCTGCTCTGGGCGGGTTCTGGTTTATCCCAGGGTGACCCAGGAGTGGGATTGTGCTCTGATTGCAGCCAAAGGGGCAAGCCCAGGGCAGTTGGGAACAAGCCCATCCAGCCCCTCACCTTGCCCTCAGCCACAGGGAATCCTTTGCCTCTCACCTCTCTCAGTGGCAGATGGGGAGTGCAGCAGAAATGCTGGGGATTTCTGACCTCAGAGAATCAGGAATGATGTGTGGGTAGGAAAACATTTCCTAAAACTCACTCCTGCCATCCCTGTCCTTTAGACCTGGGAGTGCAGATGGTAACAAGCCTGTCTGCATTAGGAGGGATTCCACTGACAAATCCTGACTATCCAGCCTTGTCCCTCTGCCACACGGCCACAAACCCAGGGCAGCAGGGCAGGGATGGCTCCTTGAGAGCCCCCATGCACAGGCCTGGCTGCTCCTGGCACCCTCAGACAGCACAGCTGGAGCTCAGGCAGGGAGCTGGGTGAAGGTTTTCCCAGAGCAGGAACAAGGGTGGGTGAGTGCCAGCAGGACAGTCTGCAGGGAATGGCCCAGGTTTGGCTCCAAGCAGCCTGTGCTGACTTGTCCCTGTCCTTTCTCCATGACCAGGTGCCCGTGGCCAGAGACAGCAAATGTCCAACAGCAGCTCCATCAGCCACTTCCTCCTGCTGGCATTGGCAGACACACGGCAGCTGCAGCTCCTGCACTTCTGCCTCTTGCTGGGCATCTCCCTGGCTGCCCTCCTGGGCAACGGCCTCATCATCAGCGCCGTAGCCTGCGGCCAGCACCTGCACACCCCCAAGTTCTTCTTCCTGCTCAACCTGGCCCTCAGCGACCTGGGCTGCATCTGCACCACTGTCCCCAAGGCCATGCACAATTCCCTCTGGGGCACCAGGCACATCTCCTACTCAGGATGTGCTGCTCAGCTCTTTTTATTTATGTTCTTCATGGGAGGGAGAGTATTTCCTCCTGACCATCATGTGCTACAACCGCTACGTGTCCATCTGCAAACCCCTGCACTACGGGACCCTCCTGGGCAGCAGAGCTTGTGCCCACATGGCAGCAGCTGCCTGGGCCAGTGGCTTTCTCAATGCTCTGCTGCACACAGCCAATACATTTTCCCTGCCCCTGTGCCAGGTCAATGGCCTGGGACAGTTCTTCTGTGAAATCCCACACATCCTCAAGCTCTCCTGCTCACACTCCAAATTCAGGGAACTTGGGCTCATTGCTGTTAATGCCTGTTTATCATTTGGCTGTTTTGTGTTCATTGTTTTCTCCTATGTGCAGATCTTCAGGGTTGTGCTGAGGATCCCCTCTGAGCAGGGCCGGCACAAAGCCTTTTCCACGTGCCTCCCTCACCTGGCTGTGCTCTCCCTGTTTATCAGCACTGCCATATTTGCCTACCTGAAGCCCCCCTCCATCTCGTCCCCATCCCTGGATCTGGCCC
>JAMPIT010000463.1:0-82752 GCA_026261815.1 Monarcha castaneiventris obscurior | reverse complement strand
TGCACTAGATATGAGGCCATCCAGTGCAAGGAGAAAAATCAAATGCTGGACAAATGAAGATTACATCATGCTGTGGATGAACACGTGAGCCCGTCCAGATGGGGCCATGCCAACAGGTCCAGATGGCTCAGGAATGCTAACTACATAGCTACCTCTCTCGGCTTTGGTTTTTCTTCCCTCTTTCTTTCCCTATTCTCCATACCTTCTGGCGTCCTTCACTCTTCCCTTTCCCAGAGTAAGTAAATAAATCCTCTGACAACTCTCTGTAATTCAATTTCATCAAATATCAGAAAGGCATCTGAGACCAGTGGATGGGCAACTGGTCTGGACATGGGTCTCTGGCACTTACTTGTAGGTATCAAGGCTGCTGGGTGACCTCACCACACTGTGTAGCTGCTGGGCTTGACACAGTAATGTGTGCCTTCACCACACCTGGGACTTCAGCTCCAGGTCACAAAGGAGGAGGTTGCAAGGGCTGTTCCCCTGCAGCCTGAAGCATGCAAGAAAATTAAGAAATCAGCACTGCTCCTGCTCTGCTGCAGCTCATCCCAGCTGCCTACAGCTGCCACTGACTGCTTGCAGTGGCTGCAGCTACAAGGGAAGGGAGAAAAGTTTTGCTGTCCTTGCTAGCAGCCTCTACCTACCACCCTGGTACTAATTATCAGCAAAGAAAGGAGCACAGCAGCCTCTGTTCCACCCCAGTATTGACCAGAGCAGCATCTGCTGCTACTCAGCTCTCTCCCGGCATGATAAAAAAGGGCTCAAATCCATGTAAGAAAAAAGTGAAAGGTATGTGCTTTGCCAGGTCTGAAAAAGGGCTGCAGGCCATTTGCTCATTAATTAGTGCTAATCCAGCTGCTGGACTGCTGCCAACTATATTTGACAAAACCTGAAGAGCAGGAGAAGCATCAGAGGATGGAAAAGCAACTTCTGCATCACTCTTCCCAATGGATGATGGTGATCCTAACTTTACAACAGGCCAGACAGAGTTAGTGCAAAGAAAAGGCACCTTCAAAGAAAGGAAAAGTGCAAAACCATGCACTGAGCAGCAGGGGGGACTGACATGGGTCTTGAATGTCCTGCTAGGGACTGATAAAGCCATGATATTCTGGTATTTTCAGCTTGTTACCTCCTTCTCATTTACAGACCAGCAGAGACATATTTTGGGAGCCTGGGAACTCAGCCCAGCACTGACCATGCAGCAGTTTGGGGCAAAAATGGGTGCTCTCAGCAAGTTGCACCAAACGGAGGGAGAAGTTGGGTTTTGTGCCTGAGCCAGGATTTGGTTGTACAGGGGAGGATGAGGTATGAGTACAGCCCATTCACTGGGCTTATAAAGCACAAATTGTTTGGTTTTCAGTAAGGCCTAGAGTGGTCAGGCCAGCAACAGCATGGGCCAAAAGTACTTTAGTTTAAATCCTGTTGCTGACCAACACAGTCATTCATACTGACACAGAAAGATTACTCTGGATTAGCTTGAAGTATCTGAGGTCAGAATGAGACACGTGCGGTCCGCAGGGATAAGGAACAGGAGAGGGGTGAAGGATAGCTGGAATATCAGTGGAGAATAGACCAGCCAAACTGAAAATGTGGCAAATATCATATATAGCTGCCATGGGGGGTAGCTGCGGGGGGGGGGGGGGAATGAAAAAGAGCTCCTCCATTGGCTCTCGCTAGGACCGAGGTCTCCCGTTGCGGAAAAGATAAGCGGCACCGGGACCCGGCCGGGGCCTGGCGCAGGGAGTGGGACGCCCAGAAACCCGACGGGATGTGGGTTTGGGGCGAAAAAACGGGGTTTTGGGCAATTTGGGGAGAAATTGTGGGATTTGGGGGAAAAATCCCGGGATTTTGGAGGGGTTTGGGAGGGATTTGGGGGCTTTTTGGGGTCAAATTCTGGGATTTTGGGGGGTTCTGGAGGGAGTGGGACGCCCAGAAACCCGACGGGATGTGGGTTTGGGGCAAAAAAACGGGGTTTTGGGCAATTTGGGGGAAAATTCTGGGATTTTGGGGGGTTTGGGAGGGATTCGGGGACTTTTTGGGGGGAAATTCTGGGATTTTGGGGCATTTTGGGGGGAAATTCTGGGATTTGTGGGGCCTGGGAGGGAGTGGGACGCCCAGAAACCCGACGGGATGTGGGTTTGGGGTGAAAAAACGGGGTTTTGGGCAATTTGGGGGAGTTGGGGGAGAAATTCCTGAGATTTTGGAGCGTTTCGGGGGGAAATTCTGGGATTTTGGGGGGGATTTTGGGGTCCTGGAGGGAGTGGGACGCCCAGAAACCCGACGGGATGTGGGTTTGGGGCGAAAAAACGGGGTTTTGGGCAATTTGGGGGGGTTTGGGAGGGGGTTGGGGGAAAAATCCCGGGGTTTTGGGGGCAAAAATCCCGGGATTTGGGGGCGTTTTGGAAGGAAATTCTTGGGTTTTATGGGCGCAAATTTGGGGATTTGGGGGGAAATTCTCGGATTTTGGGGGATTTGGGGTCCTGGTGGGAGTGGGTGGGGGTGTGGGTTTGGGGGAAATTCCTGGGGTTTTGGGCAATTTGGGGGGGTTGGGGGAAATTCCTGGATTTTGGGGCGTTTTGGGGGAAAAATCCCGGATTTGGGGGGGTTTGGAGCTTTTGGGGAAATTCCTGGGATTTGGGGGGGGGGGAAATTCTGGGTTTGGGGGCCTGGGGGGAGTGGGACGCCCAGAAACCCGACGGGATGTGGGTTTGGGGTGAAAAAACGGGGTTTTGGGCAATTTGGGGTTTGGGAGGGGGTTGGGGGAAAAATCCCGGGATTTTGGAGGGGTTTGGGAGGGATTTGGGGCCTTTTTGGAGTCAAATTCTGGGATTTTGGGGGGTTCTGGAGGGAATGGGACGCCCAAAAACCCGACGGGATGTGGGTTTGGGGCAAAAAAGCGGGGTTTTGGGCAATTTGAGGGGGTTTGGGGGGAGAAATCCCGGGATTTGGGAGGGGTTTGGAGCGTTTTGGGGAGAAATTCCCGGAATTTAGGGGGAAAAATCCCGGGATTTGGGGGCAAATTCTGGGATTTGGGGGGGTTCTGGAGGGAGTGGGACACTCAAAAACCTGACGGGATGTGGGTTTGGGGCAAAAAATGGGGGTTTTGGGCAATTTGGGGAGAAATTGTAGGATTTGGGGGAGAAATCCCAGGATTTTGGAGTGATTTGGAAGGGATTCAGGGCCTTTTTGGAGTCAAATTCTGGGATTTTGGGGGGTTCTGGAGGGAATGGGACGCCCAGAAACCCGACGGGATGTGGGTTTGGGGTGAAAAATGGGGGTTTTGGGCAAAAATTCTGGGATTTGGGGGGGTTTGGGGGAAAAATCCCGGGATTTTGGAGGGGTTTGGGAGGGATTTGGGGCCTTTTTGAGGGGAAATTCCCATTATTTGGGGAGGAAATTTTGGGATTTAGGAGTTCTGGAGGGAGTGGGACGCCCAGAAACCCGACGGGATGTGGGTTTGGGGCAAAAAAAGGGGGTTTTGGGCAATTTGGGGGGGTTTGGGAGGGGGTTGGGGGAAAAATCCCCGGATTTTGGGGGGAAATTCTGGGATTTTGGGGGCGTTTGGGAGGATTGGGGAGAAATTCCGGGATTTGGGGGGTTCTGGAGGGAGTGGGACGCCCAGAAACCCGATGGGATGTGGGTCTGGGGCAAAAAACCGGGATTTTGGGCAATTTGGGGGGGTTTGGGGGAAAAATCCTGGGATTTTGGGGCAATTTGGGGGGAAATTCCTGGGATTTTGGAGGAAAAATCCCGGGATTTGGGGGGTCCTGGAGGGAGTGGGACGCCCAGAAACCCGACGGGATGTGGATCTGGGGGCAAAAACCGGGATTTTGGGCAATTTGGGGGGAAATTCCTGAGATTTGGGGGGGTTTGGGGGGAAAAATCCCGGGATTTGGGGGAAAATTTCTGGGATTTAGGAGTTCTGGAGGGAGTGGGACGCCCAAAAACTCGACGGGATGTGGGTCTGGGGGAAAAAATGGGGGTTTTGGGGTAATTTGGGGGGAAACTGTTGGGATTTTGGGGCATTTTGGAGAGAAATTCTGGGATTTGGGGGGGTTTGGGGGAGAAATTCTTGGATTTTGGGGGCAAATTCTGGGATTTGGGGAGGATTTGGGGGGGATTTTGGGGTCCTGGAGGGAGTGGGACGCTCAAAAACCGGACGGGATGTGGCTCTGGGGGAAAAAATGGGGATTTTGGGGGGAAATTCTGGGATTTGGGGAAAAATCCCGGGATTTTGGGGGGGTTGGGAGGGATTTGGGGCCTTTTTGAGGGGAAATTCCCATTATTTGGGGTCCTGGGGGGAGTGGGACGCCCAAAAACCCGACGGGATGTGGGTCTGGGGGCAAAAAATGTGATTTTGGGCAATTTGGGGGGGGGTTGGGGGAAAAAATCCCAGGATTTGAGGGGAAGTTCTGGGATTTTGGGATGGATTTTGACGTCTTGGGATGAATTTTGGGGTTTTTTGGATGAATTTCGAGGTTTTTAGGATGAATTTTGGGACAGATCTTGCAGTTTTTTGAATGAATTTGGGGGTTTTTTGGATTAATTTTGGGACGAATTTTGGGGTTTTTTGAATGAATTTTGGGGGGTTTTTTTTTTTTTTTTTGAATGAATTTTAGGGGGTTTTTTAGGATGAATTTTAAGGTTTTTGGGACGAATTTCGGGGTCTCACCTTTGACCCTTCCCTTCCCCCCCCCAGGTTCTCGGGGGTCCCGGAGGCCCCGGAGGGGGGAGGGGACCCCCAGCGCCCCCCCCCAGCCCCCCCCACCCTGGGGGATTTCCGGCCCCTCCCCCACCGCCCCCCCCGGCGCAGGAGGGGCCGCGGGAGGGGGGGGGGGAGACCCTACAGGTGAGGGGGGGGATTTTGGGGGGATTTTGGGAGGTGAGGGGGGATTTTGGGGGTATTTTGGGGATTTGGGGGGTTGGGAGGGTCTCGAGGGGATTTGGGGGGATTTGGGGGATTTTGGGGGGGTCCTGAGGGGATTTGGGGGGATTTTGGGGTCCTGGGAGGGTCTGGAGGATTTTGGGGGGATTTGGGGGGATTTTAGGAGGATTTGGGGGGTTCCTGAGGGGATTTGGGGGATTTTGGGGGGATTTGGGGGGGTTTGGAGGAATTTTGGGTTGGGGGATTTTGGGGGGATTTGGGGGATCTGGGGGGATTTGGGGGATTTTGGGGGGAGTCTTGAGAGGGTCTGGAGGGATTTTGGGGGGAATTTGGAGGATTTTGGGGGGTCCTGAGGGATTTGGGGGTCTGGGGGGGATTTGGGGATCTTGGGGATTTTTGGGGGGTTTGGGGGATTTTGAGTTTTGGGATTTTTGGGGGTCTGAGGGATTTTGGGAGGCACTGGAGGGATTTTGGGGGGCATTTGTGGGGTCTGGGGGAGATTTGGGGGATTTTGGGAGGATTTTGGGGGATTTTGGGGGGTCCTGGGAGCATTTGGGGGAATTTTGGGGGGGTTCTGAGGGGATTTGGGAGGGGTTTGAGGGGGATTTTGTGGGGATTTTGGAGGATTTGGGGGGGCTTGAGGGGATTTGGGGGAATTTTGGGGGGGATTTTGGAGGATTTGGGGGAATTTTGGGGGGGATTTTGGAGGATTTGGGGGGGTTTGGAGGGATTTTGGGGGGAATTTGGGGGGGATTTTGGAGGGTCTGGGGGGATTTTAGGGGGGTTTGAGGGGGATTTTGAGAGGATTTTGGAGGATTGGGGGGTCCCAAATGGATTTGGGGGGGTGGGGAATCCCCTCCTCTTTCCCTTTCCCGTGAAATTTTTGGGAATTCTTCCATTTTCCCGTGGATTTTGGGGTGAAATCCGTGTTTTCTGTCAGGGGTTTTTTTTGAGAATTTTCCCCTTTTTCCCCCTGGATTTTTGGGGTAAATTCCCCCTTTTCCCACCTTTTTTTTTTGGGGAATTCTCCCTTTCCCCCTGGATTTTTGGGGTGAATTCCCCCTTTTTCCTCGTATTTTGGGGCAAATTCCCACTTTTTCCATCGGGTTTTTTTCTGGGAATTCTCCCCTTTTTCCCTTGGATTTTGGGGCAAATTCCCTCTTTTTTCTGGTAATTGTCCCCTTTCCCCTTTAGATTTTGGGGTGAAATCCATGTTTTCCATCTGGTTTTTTTTTGGAATTCTCCCCTTTTTCCTCTGGATTTTGGGGCAAATTTCCACTTTTTCCATCGGGGTTTTTTTCTTTGGGAATTTTCCCTTCTTTTTCCCCTGGATTTTTTAGTCTGAATCCCCCCTTTTCCCATGAATTTTTGGGGTGAAATCCTCCCTTTTCCCCCATTTTTTTCTGGGAATTCTTCGTTTTCCCGTGGATTTTGGGGCGAATTCCCCCTTTTTTCTCTGGATTTTGGGGTGAAATCTGTGTTTTCCATTGGGGTTTTTTTTGGGAATTCTCCCTTTTTCCCCTGGAATTTGGGGTGAATTCTTCCTTTTTTCTGGGCATTCTCCCCCTTTTTGCTGTGGATTTTGGGGCAAATTCCCACTTTTTCCATCAGGTTTTTTCTTTGGGAATTCTCCCTTCTTTTTCTTCTGGATTTTTGGGGCAAATTCCCCCTTTTCCTCTGGATTTTTTGGGGCAAATTCCCCCTTTTTTCCATTTTTCTTTTTCTGGGCATTCTCCGTTTTTCCCTTGGATTTTGGGGTGAAATCCGTGTTCTCCATCGGGGTTTTTTTGGGGAATTCTCCCCTTTTTTTCCATGGTTTTTTTTTTGGGTTAAATTCCCCCTTTTCCCATAAATTTTTTCGGGATCTTTCCCAGTTTCCACGACGATCGCTGGGAGCCGCAGCCGGAGCCGCCCCCGGAGCCTGAGGTGACCCCACATTTTTGGGGAGGGGGAGGGGAATTTGGGACCCCCCCTTGACCCCTCCCCCACCCCCCCCCCCAGGTGTCGGAAAAGGCCCCGGAAATTCCCAAATCCCAGGAAATTCCCAAATCCCAGGAAATTCCCAAATCCCCGGGGATTTCGGGCTCCCAGGAGGACTCGGATCAGTGGGAGGACGTCAGCGAGGAGGAGGAGGAGGAGGAGGAGGAGGAGGAGGAGAGCCCGGGGACTCTCCCAGTACGTCCCAGTTTAAACCAGTAACCCCCAGTGACCTCCCCTGTAAATCCCAGTTCAAACCAGTAACTCCCAGTGACCCCCCCTGTAAATCCCAGTTCAAACCAGTAACTCCCAGTAACTCTCAGGGGCCCCCAAAGACCACTCCAGTTCAAACCAGTAACTCCCAGTTCATCCCAGTGACTCCCAGTGACCCCCAGTGACTCCCAGTTCATCCCAGTTCAAACCAGTGACCCCCAGGGACCCCCCCTGTAAATCCCAGTAACTCCCAGTTCAAACCAGTAACTCCCAGTGACCCCCCCAGTACATCCCAGTTCAAACCAGTAACTTCCAGTTTAAACCAGTAAGCCCCAGGACCCCCCCAGTTCATCCCAGTAACTCCCAGTAACCCCCAGTTCTCCAGACCCCAATCCCCCCAGTTCATCCCAGTTCAAACCAGTAACTCCCAGTCCCCCTTGTTCCCAGTTCCCAGTAACTCCAGTTAAACAGTAACCCCAGACCCCCCCCAGTCCATTCCAGTAACTCCCAGTTACCCCCAGTTACTCCCAGAGACCCCCAGGGATCCCCCCAGTTCATCCCAGTTCAAACCAGTAACTCCCAGTAACCCCTAGTGCATCCCAGTTCCCTCCCAGTACGTCCCAGTTCAAACCAGTAACTCCCAGTGATCCCCCTTGTAAATCCCAGTTCACACCAGTAACTCCCAGTTCATCCCAGTGACCCCCAGGGACTCCAGAACCCCCAGTGATCCCCCCAGTTCATCCCAGTTCAAACCAGTAACTCCCAGTGATCCCCCTTGTATCCCAGTTCACACCAGTAACTCCCAGTTCATCCCAGTGACCCCCAGGACTCCCAGTTATCCCAGTTCAAACCAGTAACTCCCAGTAACCCCCAGTTCATCCCAGTAACTCCCAGACTTCCTCAGTTCCTCCCAGTTCAAACCAGTCCCTCCCAGTCCCTCCCAGTACATCCCAGTTCAAACCAGTAACCCCCAGTCCCTCCCAGTCCCTCCCAGTAACTTCCAGTTCAAACCAGTAGCTTCCAGTGACTCTCAGGGCCCCCCAGTGACCCCGAGGGACCCCCCCAGTCGTCCCAGTTCAAACCAGTAATCCCCAGTTCCTCCCAGTTCATCCCAGTCCCTCCCAGTTCAAACCAGTTCAAACCAGTGGCCCCCAGGGACCCCCCAGTGCATCCCAGTAACTCCCAGTTCAAACCAGTAACTCCCAGTGACCCCCCCTGTTAATCCCAGTTCAAACCAGTAACCCCCAGTTCATCCCAGTGACTCCCAGTTACCCCCAATGACCCCCAGTCCCTCCCAGTACCTCCCAGTTCATCCCAGTAACCCCCAGTAACCCCCAGTTCCCTCCCAGTTCATCCCAGTCCCTCCCAGTTCATCCCAGTCTCTCCCCACCCCAGGACCGCCCCCCCCCGCCCCTCCCCCGCCTGAGGGGGGGGTCCCGGAGCCGCCCCTCCCCCACCCAGAGCCCAGCGGGACCCCCCCCGACGGTACTGGGGGAACTGGGATGGACTGGGAGGGACTGGGAGGGGTTCAGGGTTACTGGGAGGGACTGGGATGGACTGGGGAGGGACTGGGAGGGGACTGGGAGGGACTGGGGGGAACTGGGATGGACTGGGGAGGAACTGGGAGGGACTGGGAGGGACTGGGATGGGGTTCAGGGTTACTGGGAGGGACTGGGGGGAACTGGGATGGACTGGGAGGGACTGGGAAGGAACTGGGAGGGGATTCAGGGTTACTGGGAGGGACTGGGAGAGACTGGGAGGAACTGGGAGGGAACTGGGAGGGACTGGGAGGGGACTGGAGGGAATTGGGATGAACTGGGAGGGACTGGGATGGACTGGGATGAACTGGGGAGGGACTGGGAGGGACTGGGGGGAACTGGGAGGGGATTGGGACAAACTGGGAGGAACTGGGAGGGACTGGGATTAACTGGGAGGGACTGGGGGGGACTGGGAAGGAACTGGGAGGGGATTCAGGGTTACTGGGAGGGACTGGGAGGGACTGGGAGGGAACTGGGACAAACTGGGAGGGAATTGGGAGGGACTGGGGGGGGTTGGTACTGGTCTATACTGGTCTGCACCAGTCTGTACTGGTCCGTACTGGTCCATACTGGTTTATACTGGTCCGTACTGGTTTATACTGGTCCATACTGGTTTATACTGGTGCTGACTGGGGCCGTTCCCAGCAGGGCCGGGGGTGGAGATCTCGGATTTCCCGAGGGTTCGTTTCCGTAAGAGCTCCCCTCCCCCCTGACCCCCAAAATCACCCAAAATCACCCCAAAATCGCCCCAAAATCACCCTGGGACCCCCCAAAATCGCCCCAAATCACCCCAAAATCGCCCCCGGGACCCCCCAGATCACCCCGAAATGACCCCAAAAAAAACCCAAAATCGCCTCAAAACCAACCAAAATCACCCTTGGGACCCCCCCAGATCGCCCAAAATTACCCAAAATTACCCAAAATTACCCAAAATCAGCTGTTGCTGACTGACCTGGGGCACACCTGGGCACATCTGGGGCACACCTGGGAGCTGCTGCTTTGCTTTTGGGGTCTTTTTGGGGGTTTTTGGGGGTCTTTTGGGGCTGTGGCCGCTCGGAGCTGCTGCACTGACTCACCTGGGCACACCTGGGCTCACCTGGGCACACCTGGGGCACACCTGGGGCACACCTGGGGGCACATCTGGGCACACCTGGGGCACACCTGGGGCACATCTGGGGGCACATCTGGGCACACCTGGGGGCACCTGGGGCACATCTGGGGGCACCTGGGCGCTGCTGCTTCACTTTTGGGGTCTTTTTGGGGTCTTTGAGGGACTTTTGGGGGTCTCTCGGGGTTTTTTGGGGTCTTTTTGGGGGGTTTTTGGGGGTCTTCTGGGGGCTGTTGCTGCTCAGAGCTGCTGCACTGACTCACCTGGGCACATCTGGGGCACATCTGGGGGCACCTGGGCACACCTGGGGCTCACCTGGGCACACCTGGGGCACACCTGGGGCTCACCTGGGCACACCTGGGCACACCTGGGGCACACCTGGGGCACACCTGGGCACATCTGGGGCACATCTGGGCACACCTGGGGCACATCTGGGGCACACCTGGGAGCTGCTGCTTTGCTTTTGGGGGGTCTTTTGGGGTCTTTTTGGGGACTTTGAGGGTCTTTTTGGGGTCTCTTGGGGCTGTTGCTGCTCGGAGCTGCTGGACTGACTCACCTGGGCTCACCTGGGCACACCTGGGCACATCTGGGGGCACCTGGGGCTCACCTGGGCTCACCTGGGCGCTGCTGCTTCACTTTTGGGGTCTTTTTGGGGTCTTTGAGGGACTTTTGGGGGTCTCTCGGAGTTTTTTGGGGGGTTTTTGGGGGTCTTCTGGGGGCTGTGGCTGCTCAGAGCTGCTGCACTGACTCACCTGGGCACACCTGGGGCACACCTGGGGCCACCTGAGCTCACCTGGGCACACCTGGGGCTCACCTGGGCACATCTGGGCACACCTGGGGCACACCTGGGCACACCTGGGGCACACCTGGGCACACCTGGGCACATCTGGGCACACCTGGGGCACATCTGGGCACACCTGGGCACACCTGGGGCACACCTGGGGCACACCTGGGCACACCTGGGCACACCTGGGCACACCTGGGCACACCTGGGGCACATCTGGGCACACCTGGGCACACCTGGGGCACACCTGGGCACACCTGGGCACACCTGGGCACACCTGGGAGCCGCTGCCTCACTTTCGGGGCTCTCACCTGGCTGCCCCTGGCTGCATTAAACTCAGAGCGCCCCCGGGCCTTTTGGGGTTTGGGGGCTTGGGGGGGGCCAAAACTCACCTGGAGGGGGGGTCCAAAATCACCTGGGGGACCCCAAAATCACCTGGGGGGCTCCTGGGGAGCTCCGAAATCACCTGGGGGGCTCCAAAACCCACCTGGGGGGCTCCAAATTCACTTGGGGAGGCTCCAAAATCACCTGAGAGACCCCAAACTCACCTGGGGAGGTTCCAAACTCACCTGGGGGGCTCCGAAATCACCTGGGGGGGCTCCAAATTTACCTGAGGGGCTCCAAAATCAACTGAGGGACCCCAAAATCACGTGAGGAGCTCCAAAACTCACCTGGGGGGGCTCCAAATTCACCTGGGGGGTTCCAAATTCACTTGGGGAGGCTCCAAAATCACCTGAGAGACCCCAAACTCACCTGGGGGGCTCCTGGGGGACTCCAAAATCACCTGCGGGGGCCCCAAATTCACCTGGGGGCCTCCCAAATTCACCTGGGGGGCTCCAAATTTACCTGGGGAGGCCCCAAAATCACCTGGGGGGTTCCAAACTCACCTGAGGGACCCCAAACTCACCTGGGGAGGTTCCAAACTCACCTGGGGGCACCTGGGGGGCTCCAAATTCACTTGGGGGGCTCCAAATTCACTTGGGGGGGCTCCAAATTCACCTGGGGGGGTCCAAAATCACCTGGGGGGTCCAAAAATCACCTGGGGGGCTCCAAAATTCACCTGGGGGGCTCCAAATTTACCTGGGGGGTTCCAAATTCACCTGGGGGGTTCCAAATTCACCTGGGGACCCCAAAAACAACCTGAGGGACCCCAAAACCCACCTGGGTTCCCCTCCCTCCCCCACCAGGTAGGGCCCCTCCCCCTGGATTTTGGGTCCCCCTCCCCTTTCCCCGGGATTTTGGGTCATTTTCCCGGGATTTTGGGTCATTTTCCCGGGATTTTGGGATTTTTTTTTTTTTTTTTGGAAGGGGGGGGAGGGGTCTCCAGCCCCTCACTCCCCCCCCCCTTTTTTTTGTCTCCCCCCCTCCCCCACAGGAGGACCCAACGACCCCCCCAAGCTGTGACCAGGGGGGACCCCAAAAACCCCCCGAGACCCCCCCCCAGGGGTGACCGGGACCAGCGGGGGGGGGTCCCCAAAAAACCCCAAAATTCCCCTTTTTGGGGACCCCAAAAAACCCCAAAATTCCCCTTTTTGGGGTCCCCAAAAAACCCCAAAATTCCCCATTTTGGGGACCCCAAAAAACCCCAAAATTCCCCTTTTTGGGGTCCTCAAAAACCCCAAAATTCCCCATTTTGGGGACCCCAAAAAACCCCAAAATCCCCCCTGGGGGGGGACCCCAAAAAACCCCAAAACCCCCCTGGGGGGGGACCCCAAAATACCCCTGGGGGGGTCCCCAAAAATCCCCAAAATTCCCCTTTTTGGAGTCCCCAGAAAACCCCAAAATTCCCCATTTTGGGGTCCCCAAAAAACCCCCGGGGGGGTCCCCAAAAAAACCCCAAAATTCCCAGCCCCCCCCCAAAGGGAATTTTGGGGTCCCTCCCCCCAAAATTTGTCTTTGCCAAAAAAATAAAAATTTCCAAAAAATCTCCGGCTTCATCCTTGATTTTTTTTTGGGGGGGGGGGGGGGGGGTCCCGTTAATTTTGGGGTTTCCCGTTAATTTTCGGACCCCCCCCTCCGCTGTTTTTTGGGTTCCTTCCCCCCCCCCCCACCCCAAAATTTTGGGGCGTTTCCTCCTAAAAAAAAAAACCCCAAATTTCACCGCTTTTTTTTTTCCCCCCCTCATAAAAAAACCGCAATTTTGGTTCATTTCACCCCACCCCCCCCCCAACAAAAAACCCCAAATTTCACAACGGGGGTGTCCCTAACCCTCCCCTCCCCCCCCCCTCAATTTTTTGGGGGGTTCCCCGCCCCCTCCGGCCCCTCCCAGCCCCCCCCTTTTTTGGGTTTCCTGCCCCCCCCCCCCCCCCAAATTTATTTCCCTTTTCCCGGGGGTTCCTCTTCCTTCCCCCCCCCAGGATAAAACCGCGGCGGCTTCAGGTGAGGAGGGGGCGGCTTTTTTTGGGGGTGGGGGGGTCCCGGATAAATTTTGGGGGGTCCCGGACCAATTTTGGGGGGGGTCTCAGCTCCAAATTTGGGGTTTCTCGCTCCGTTTTCGGGCTTTTCGTCCTCATTTTTGGGGGGGTTTTGTTCTCCCGGGGGGGGTTTGGAGACCCCTCCCCTTGAGGTTCTAAATTGGGGAGGGGTCTCCGGATCATTTTGGGGGGGTCTCAGCTCAAATTTAGGGGGTTCCAGCTCGAATTTGGGGATTTTCAGCCCAAATTTTTGAGGTTTTCGAGCCCAAATTCAGGGTTTGTTTCCAGCCCTAATTTTGGGGTTTTCCAGCCCATTTTTGGGGGGGTTTTTGTCCTCCCGGGGGGGGGTTTGGAGACCCCTCCCCTTGCGGCTCTAAATTGGGGAGGGGTCTCAGCTCAAATCTGGGGGTTTTCAGCCCGAAATTTGGGGTTTTCCAGCCCAAATTCAGGGTTTGTTTCCAGCCCCAATTTTGGGGTTTTCCAGCCCATTTTTGGGGGTTTTTGTCCTCCCGGGGGGGTTGAGGGGACCCCTCCCAATCCAGCCCAATTTTGGGGGGTCCCAGCCTCATTTTGGGGGGGGTCTCAGGCCCCTTTTGAGGTTCTAGCCTCATTTTGGGTGGTTCCAGCCCAATTTTTGGGATCTCAGTCCCATTTTTTCGGGTCTCAGCCCAAATTTTTGGGTTCCCAGCCTCATTTTGGGGGTCTCAGCCCCATTTCTGGAGGTCCCAGCCCCATTTTTGGGTCCCCAGCCCCATTTTTGGGTAGTCCCAGCCCCATTTTTGGGGGTCTCAGCCCCATTTTTGGTGTCTCCACCCCCATTTCTGGGGGTCTCAGCCCCATTTTGGGATCTCAGCCCCATTTTTGGGTGGTCCCACCCCCATTTTGGGTGGTCCCAGCCCAATTTTTAGGTTCCCAGCCCAATTTTGGGATTCCCAGCCCCATTTTTGGTGTCTCCACCCCCATTTTTGGGTGGTCCCAGCCCCATTTTTAGGGTCCCAGCCCAATTTTTAGGATCCCAGCCCCAATTTTTAGGTTCCCAGCCCAATTTTGGGATTCCCAGCCCCATCTTGGGTGGTCCCAGCCCAATTTTTAGGTGCCCAGCTCAATCTTGGGGGTCCCAGCCTCATTTTGGGGGGGTCCCAGCCCAATTTTGGTGGTCCCAGCCCAATTTTGGGGTTCCCAGCCCCCATTTTTAGGTTCCCAGCCCATTTCTGGGGGTCCCAGCCCCATTTTTGATGTCTCCACCCCCAATTTTAGGTTCCCAGCCCCCATTTTTGGGGGTCCCAGCCCCATTTTTGGTGTCCCCACCCCGCGGGGGGAGGGTGGAGCTGCCCCTCCCATCCCCCCCCCCGTTTCCTCTCCCAAATTCTTGCGCCATCGAGGGAGGGGTGGGGGAGGGGAGGGGGGTGAGGAAACGCCACTTCCGGGGGGTTTGGGGAGGGGGGGGGACACGGGGAGGGGCCGGGACACCCAAAAATGGGTCTGGGGACCCCAAAAATGGGGTTGGAGACAACAAAAATGGGGCTGGAGATCCTAAAAATGGGTCTGGGGACCCCAAAAATGGGGCTGGAGATCCCAAAAAGGGGCTGGGGATCCAAAAATGGGTCTGGGGACCCCAAAAATGGGGCTGGAGACCCCAAAATGGGGCTGGAGACACCAAAATTGGGGTTGGAGATCCTAAAAAAGGGGCTGGGAACACCAAAATGGGGCTGGAGACCCCAAAATGGGGCTGGGGACCCCCCAAGACACCTTGGTCACTTGGTGGGGTGGGGTCAGGGGGTCTTTTGGGAGGGTCCTTGACCTCCTGGACAGGTGGAGATGACCTTGACCAAGGCGTGGTTGGTTTGGGCCACCTTTGAGAGGGTCCTTGACCACCTGGGCAGGTGAAGGCCCCACCTTGACCAAGGCGTGGTTGGTTTGGGCCATCTTTGGAAGGTCATTGACCACCTGGACAGGTCAGAGGTGGCCTTGACCAAGCCACGGTTGGGTTTGGTCACCTTTGAGAAGGTCCTGGACACGTGAAGGCCGCACCTTGACCAAGGCGTGGTTGGTTTGGGCCACCTTTGGGAGGTCCTTGACCTCCTGGACAGGTGGAGATGACCTTGACCAAGGCGTGGCTGGGTTGGGCCACCTTTGAGAGGGTCCTTGACCACCTGGACAGGTGAAGGCCCCACCTTGACCAAGCCACGGTTGAGTTTGGCCACCTTTGGAAGGTCCTTGACCACCTGGACAGGTCAGAGGTGGCCTTGACCAAGCCACGGTTGAGTTTGGCCACCTTTGAGAAGGTCCTGGACAGGTGAAGACCCCACCTTGACCAAGCCGTGGTTGGGTTGGGCCACCTTTGGAAGGTCCTTGACCACCTGGACAGGTCAGAGGTGGCCTTGACCAAGCCACGGTTGGGTTGGGCCACCTTTGGAAGGTCCTTGACCAAGGTGTGGTTGGGTTTGGTCACCTTTGGAAGGTCCTTGACCACCTGGACAGGTCAGAGGTGACCTTGACCAAGCCATGGTCAACCTTGGCCACCTCCACCCTTCTCTGAGCCCCTTGACCACCACCCCCAACCCCCAGGTGTCCCCGGCCGTGCCATGGACGCGCTGCCCACCCCCTTCTCCAACACCTGGGACAACATCTGGGACAACACCTGGAACGACACCTGGAACGACACCTGGAATGACATCTACGACCTGGACGTGGCCGAAGTCCCCCTTGGCCACCGCTTCGTCCTGGCCCTCTACGCCCTCATCTTCCTCCTGGGCGTCCTGGGCAACAGCGCCGTGCTCTGGGTGACCTTGACCGAGCTCCGCCGGACGGTCAACGGCGTCTGGTTCTTCCACTTGGCCTTGGCCGACCTCTTGAGCTGCTTGGCCTTGCCCTTCTTGGCCTTGCCGTTGACCACTGACCACCACTGGCCTTTGGGCAACCTGGCCTGCAAGGTGCTGCCCTCGCTGACCGTTCTGGCCATGTTCTCCAGCGTCCTGGTGCTGACGGCCATCAGCGCTGACCGCTGCGCCTTGGTCACTCGGCCCGTGTGGTGCCACAACCGCCGCACGCCCGCTTTGGCCAGGGGGGCTTGCGCCGGGGCCTGGGCTTTGGCCACCTTGCTGACCGTGCCCTCCTTCATCTTCCGCACCGTCCGCCTCGACCCCTTCTCGGCCAAAGCCACCTGCGTGTTGTCCTACGGCGCCGTGCGGCCGCACCAGCGCGGCACCGAGCTGACCACGGCCGTCGTCCGCTTCCTCTGCGGCTTCTTGGGACCTTTCGTGGTCATCTCGGCTTGTTACGGCCTCCTCTTGAGCCGCGTGCGGGCGCGGGGGTTGGGCCGCTCCCAACGAGCCACCAGCACGGTTTTGGTGGTCATCGTCAGCTTCTTCGTGTGTTGGTTGCCCTACCACGTGGTGGGGTTGGTGTTGGCGGCCAGCGCGCCGGACACGGCCGCTTTCCGGGGTGCCCAAGTGGCCGACCCAGCGGTGGCCGGCTTGGCCTACGTCAACGGTTGCGTCAACCCCGTCATCTACCTGGCCATGGGGCGGGGCCTGGGGGCGCAGGTGAGGCGCTCGTGGCGGGGGCTGCTGCGGGGGGTGCTCAGCGATGACCCCCCCAGCACGGCCGCGGAGAGCCGGGCCAGGAGCGCGGCCACCACCGAGGAGAGCTGCGATGGGCTGTGAGCAAGGCCGGAGGCGGTGGAGGCGTCTTCATCGTCGTCATCGTTGTTGTTGTCGTCATCATTGTTGTTGTTGTCATCGTCATTTTGGGGATTCCATCAGAGCGGTGGAAAAAAGGGTGTGAGGAAGGTCACCTCATCATCGTCATCACCGTCTTCATCATCATCATAATAGTCATAATTCTCATCATCATCACCATCATCGTATTTGTCATCATCATCATCATTGTCGTCATCATCGTCATCGTTTTTGTCGCTGTCATCATCGTTGTCATCGTCATTTTGGGGGTTCCATCAGAGCGGTGAAAAAAGGGTGGGAGGGTGGGAGGAAGGTCATCTCATCATCGTCATCATCCTCATTGTCATCTTCATCATCGTCGTCATCATCTTCGTCTTTGTCATCGTCGTCATCATCATCGTTGTTGTCATCGCCATTTTGGGGGTTCCATCACAGTGCTGAAAAAAGAGTGTGAGGGTGGGAGGAAGGTCACCTCATCATCGTCATCATTGTCTTCATCATCATCATCATCATCGTCATTGTCGTCATCATCATCGTTGTCGTCGTCATCATCATCGTTGTTGTCATCGTGATTTTGGGGGCTCCATCAGAGCGGTGGAAAAAGGGGTGTGAGGGTGGGAGGAAGGTCACTTCGTCATCGTCATCATCCTCATCATCATATTGTGATCATCATTGTCATCTTCATCTTCATCATCATTGTCATCGTCATCATCATCGTCATTGTCATCGTCATCATCATCATCGTCGTCGTCGTCATTGTCATCGTGATTTTGGGGGTTCCATCAGAGCGGTGGAAAAAGGGGTGTGAGGGTGGGAGGAAGGTCACCTCATCTTCATCATTGTCATCTTCGTCATCATGGTTGTCTTCGTCATCATTGTCATCATCATCATCTTCATCGTCATCATCATCATCATCGTCATCATCGTTGTTGTTGCCATCATCATTTTGGGGGTTCCATCAGAGCAGCCAAAAACGGGTGTGAGGGTGGGAGGAAGGTCACCTCATCATCGTCATCGTCGTCTTCCTCATCATCTTCCTCCTCATCATCTTCATCATGATCTTCGTCATTGTCATCATCATTTTCATCGTCATAGTTGTCGTTGTCATCGTCATTTTGGGGGTTCCATCACAGTGGTGAAAAAGGGGTGTGAGGGTGGGAGGAAGGTCACCTCATCATCGTCATTGTCATCTTCATCATTGTCGTCATCATTCTCATCATCATGGTTGTCTTCGTCATCTTCATCATTGTTGTCATCATCATCATCTTCATCATCATTGTCATCGTCATCGTCGTCGTCGTCGTCGTCATTTTGGGGGTTCCACCACAGTGACCAAAAAGGGGTGTGAGGGTGGGAGGAAGGTCACCTCGTCATCATCCTCATCCTCATCCTCATCATCCTCATCATCATGGTTGTCTTCGTCGTCATCGTCATCATCGTCATCGTTGTCGTTGTCATTTTGGGAGGCCAAAAAGGGATGTGAGGGTGGGAGGAAGGTTACATCATCATCGTCATCATCTTCATCATCCTCATCATCCTCATCCTCATCATCCTCATCATCGTCTTCATCATCGTCATCATCGTCATCATCATCGTAGTAATCGTCATTTTGGGGATCCCACCACAGCCCAAAAAAGGGGTGTGAGGGTGGGAGGAAGGTCACCTCATCATCGTCATCCTCATCATCCTTATCATCCTCATCATCATCTTCATCTTCGTCATCATCCTCATTGTCATCGTCATCATCATCGTCATTTTGGGGGTTCCACCACAGTGACCAAAAAAGGGGTGTGAGGGTGGGAGGAAGGTCACCTCATCATTGTCCTCATCATCATCATCCTCTTCATTTTCATCATTGTCATCCTCATCTTCATCATCATCATCATCTTCATTTTCATCATCGTCATCACCTTCATCATCTTCATTTTCATCATCGTCATCATCATCATCATCACCATCCTCCTCCTCCTCACCTGGGGTCCCCCCCCCGCCATTTCCCTTCCCCCTCCCCCCCCCAAATAAATGCAGAACTGCCCCTCCCCCACTTCCCCATTTTTGGGGTTTTTTTGGGCGTTTTCGAGGCAGGAATTTCGCTGACTCAGCGGATCCGGGAGGTGACACAGGAAATGTCCCGAGGGGGAGGGGAGGGGAGGGACGGGGGGGGGCCTGGGGACAATTGGGGGGGTGGGGGACATTTTGGGGGGCATTTGGGGACATTTTGGGGACATTTGGGACATTTGGGGACCCTTGGGGACATTTTGGGGCATTTGGGGACATTTGGGGACAATGTGGGGGGATTGGGGACCCTTGGGGACATTTTGGGAAATTTGGGGGACATTTGGGGGACACTTGGGGACATTTGGGGACATTTGGGGGACATTTGGGGACCCTTGGGGACATTTGGGGGCATTTTGGGACATTTGGGGGCATTTGGGGACATTTTGGGGACATTTTGGGGACATTTGGGGACATTTTGGGGACATTTGGGGACAATGTGGGGGGACTGGGGACCCTTGGGGACATTTGGTGGACACTTGAGGATATTTGGGGACATTTGGGGACCCTTGGGGACATTTTGGGGACATTTGGGGGACATTTGGGGACATTTTGGGGACCCTTGGGGACATTTGGGACATTTGGGGACACCTGGGGACATTTTGGGGACATTTGGGGACATTTGGGGGACATTTGGGGACAATGAGGGGGGATTGGGGACCCTTGGGGGCATTTGGGGGACATTTGGGGACATTTCGGGGACAATTTGGGGACCCTTGGGGACATTTTGGGGGGGTTTGGGTGGTGCTGGGAGTGGGATTTGGGGCTGGGATTGGGGCGGAACCCACGGATTCGGGGATTTGGGGATTCAGGGGGCTGGGATTTAGGGATTCAGGGATTGGGATGGGATCTGGGGATTCAGGGAATGGGATGGAATTCAGGGATTCGGGGATTCGGGGATTCAGAGGGGATGGAATTCAGGAATTTAGGGAGCTGGGACTCAGGGAATTCAGGAGATGGGATGGAATTCAGGGATTCAGGAACTCAGGGGGGTGGGATTCAGGGAATGGGATGGAATTCAGGGAATGGGATGGAATTCAGGAATTCAGGGGGGTGGGATTCAGGGAATGGGATGGAATTCAGGGATTGGGATGGAATTCAGAGATTCAGGAACTCAGGAATTCAGGGAATGGGATGGAATTCAGGGATTCAGGGATTCAGGAACTCAGGAATTCAGGAACTCAGGGATTCAGGGATTGGGATGGAATTCAGAGATTCAGGGATTCAGGAACTCAGGAATTCAGGAACTCAGGGATTCAGGGAATGGGATGGAATTCAGGGATTCAGGAACTCAGGGGGGTGGGATTCAGGGATTGGGATGGAATTCAGGAATTCAGGGATTCAGGAACTCAGGAATTCAGGAACTCAGGGATTCAGGGATTGGGATGGAATTCAGGAATTCGGGGATGTGGGATTTCGGGAATGGGATGGAATTCAGGGATTCAGGAACTCAGGAATTCAGGAACTCAGGGAATTCAGGGATTCGGGAATTCAGGGAACTCAGGGAATTCAAGGAAACTCCGGGAAACTCCGGCGGCCGAAATTCCCATTCCCATCCCCATTCCCGGCCCCATTCCCGGCCTATCCCAAACCCTTTCCCATTCCCACCCCTCCCCCCTCCCCCTGCCCCTCCCCCCCCCCTTTTCCCGCCCCTCCCCGCGGCCGCAGCGTTGGGGGGGGGAGGGGCGGGGGCTCCTCCTCCTCTTCCTCCTCTTCCTCCTCTTCCTCCTCCTCCTTTTCCTTCTTTTCCTCCTCCTCCTTTTCCTGCTTTTCCAGCTTTTTTTTCTTCCTCCCTCCTCCTCCTCCTCCTCCCGGGATCGTTCCCGGCCATGGAAGGCTCGGGACCCCCGGGGGGGGCGCGGGGGTCGCCGCCCCCCTGAAGCCACGGCGGGAAAGGTGAGTTTTGGATGCTGGGGATTGGGGAAAAAAACGGGATAATCCGCCAAAAAAAACCTCGGGAGAAATGGGGGTAAAATGGGGAAAAAATCGGGGTGAAATCGGGATAAAATCACGGTAAAATCAGGAAAAAATCGGGGGGAAATGGGGAAAAAATCGGGATAAAATCACGGTAAAATCAGGAAAAAATCGGGGAAAAAAACGGGATAAAATCGTGATAAAACCGGGATAAAATGGGGAGAAAATCGGGATAAAATCGTGATAAAACCGGGATAAAATGGGGAGAAAATCGGGATAAAAAATCAGGATAAAAAATGGGAATAAACCGCATCCCCCCCGCCCTCATCCATCCCCCTCCCCGCTTTTCCAGCCGCGACCCCTCCCAAATTTTCCAGCTTTTTAACCCTTCCCTGGAAAAACCCGAACGCGGCTCCCATCTTTGGGATTATTTTTTTTTTTGGGAGGAGGAATTTTTTTCGAGGAAGGGGAGGGGGGGATTTTTTTATTTTTAATGATTTTTTTTTCGGGATCATTCCAACCCCATCCCATAAATCCGCCGTGTCATCGCCGCTTTTTCCAGGTGGGGCTTTTTCCAGGTGTGGCTTTTCCAGGTGTTCCTAAGGAACCATCCCCACCCTCCCCCTTCCTCCTTCCTCCTCCTCCTCCTCCTCGCTCGGGATTTTCCCAAATTCCAGCGAATCCATATGAAAAAAAAACGATTTAGGGGGGTTAATTAATTTTTTTTCTTTTTTTTTCGGGGGTTTTCCCGTGGTTTTTTCCCCGGTTTTTTCCCCCCCTGGATGGCGCCCGGCACCTGCAATTCCTGATTTTTTTTTTTTTAAATCATGCTCCAAGCAGGGCGCGTCCTTCCCGCGTTGCGGCGCCGAGGAGGGGTTGGAATTCTGATCCTGAAAATCCTTGGGGAAAAACAAAAAATCCCTTTAAAAATATTAATCTTCCCTTCAAAAACCCACGAAATTCCTATTTTTTTCCCTTTTTTTCCAAGCCTTTTTGGAAGCGCCCCGACCCCAGGGGGACAAGGGATGTCATTGAGGCTGATCCCGCCGGGAATTTCTTCCCAAAAAAAAACCGGGATGGGAATGCAGATTTTTCTTTTTCCCTAAAAAATATTCAAGATTTTTTCACTCCGAACCAACCCCAAAATTCCAATATTTTGTGGGGTTTTTTTTTTCTGCAGCCCCAAGGGGGAAATTCCTGCTGAGGATCCCGGTTAAAGCCTGAAAAATTCCCTTTTTTTCCCCCCCCCCAGGAAAATCCCGGGTTTTTTAAGGAAAAAAAAAGGGGATTTTGAAGGTGTTTTGACCTTTAAGATGAGACATTCCAAGGATGCTCCATTTTTTTTTCCTCTGGATAATCAGAATTTGCCAGCACCTGGATGAGATTCCCCCTTTTTACCCCCCCCTTTCCTTATATAATTTAGGCCGGAATTCCATGTTTTTAATTGAAAATTAATTTTAATTTTAATGATTTTCCAGGTGGGGAATCCAGGGTTTGGGTGGGTTTTTTTTTTTAAAAACTCTTGGATTCTCTGATTCCAAAGGAATTTTCTCTCCCTGGGCCTTGGGCCACACCTGGATTTGGGAATTTGCACCTGGCAATGGAAAATTGGGGAAGAAAATCCCTTTTTTCACCCAGGAATGATTCTAAAATCGGTCAATCCCTGCTGGTTCCGGGATGGGTTTGGATTTGGGCCTGGATTTTATGGAATTGGTGGGAATTTGGAATGGTTTGGCTGGGAAAAAATGGGATTTGGGGAGGGAAGAGGAATGAACTTTGCTGGTTTGAACTGGGAAAATTCCACATTCCCAAGGTTTTGGGGCAAATCTCTTGGAATAAGGGGGGGATTTGGAGGCTTTTTCCCTTCAAATCTTGGGATTTGGGCCTTGGCAATTCCCTCTTTCCCACTTTTCCCTCAGGAATGTTGGAATTTTGAGCTTGGCCTACTCCAAATCCTCCTTTTCCCCCTCAAATCCCAGGATTTTTGAGCTCGGCCTACCCCGAACCCTCCCTTTTCCCCTCAAATCTTGGAATTTTGGGCCTGGGACACCCAAAATCCCGCTTTTTCCACTCCAACAACCTGGAATTTTGGGCTCAGCACTTCCCTCTTTCCCACTTTTCCCTCAGGAATCTTGGAATTTCGAGCTTGGCCTACTCCAAATCCTCCTTTTTCCCCTCAAATCTTGCAATTTTAGGCTCGGCCTACCCCAAATCAAAACTTTTTCCCTCAAATCTTGGTATTCTAGGCTTGCCACACCCCAAATCCAACTTTTCTCCCTCAGATCTCTGGCAAAGAGGGATGTGCCAGGCCCAAAATCCACTTTTTTCCCCTCAAATCCCGGGATTTTGGAGCTTGGCCTACCCCAAACCCTCCCTTTTCCCCTCAAATCCCTGGGTTTTGGGCCTGGCACATCCCTTTTTTTCCCCACTTTTCCCCTCAAATCTTGGAATTTGGGACCTGACACACCCCAAATCCCAATTTTTCCACTCCAAAAACTTGGAATTTTGGGCTCAGCACATTCCTGTTTCTCACTTTTCCCTCAGAAATCTTGGAATTTTGAGCTCAGCCTACTCCAAATCCTCCTTTTTACCCTCAAATCCCAGGATTTTTGGGCTCGGCCTACCCCAAACCCTCCCTTTTTCCCTCAAATTTTGGGCCTGGCACACCCCAAATTCCACTTTTTCCACTCCAAAACCTGGAATTTTGGGCTCAGCACTTCCCTCTTTCCCACTTTTCCCTCGGGAATCTTGGAATTTCGAGCTTGGCCTACTCCAAATCCTCCTTTTTTCCCCTCAAATCTTGGCATTTGGACCTGACACATCCCTTTTTTTCCCCACTTTTCCCCTCAAACCTTGGAATTTTGGCCCTGACACACCCCAAATCCCACCTTTTTCCACTCCAAAAACCTGGAATTCTGGGCTCAGCACTTCCCTCTTTCCCACATTTCCCTCAGGAATCTTGGAATTTCGAGCTTGGCCTGCTCCAAATCTTCGTTTTCCCCCTCAAATCTTGCAATTTTAGGCTCGGCCTACCCCAAATCCCAACTTTTTCCCTCAAATCCTGGAATTTTGGGCCTGGCACACTCCAAATCCAACTTTTCTCCCTCAGATCTCTGGGATAGAAGGATGTGCCAGGCCCAAAATCCACTTTTTTCCCCTCAAATCCCTGGATTTCGGGCCTGGCAGAGCCCTTTTTTCCTAACTTCTCCCCTCAAATCTTGGAATTTTGGGCCTGGCACACCCCAAATCCCCCTTTTTCCACTCCAAAAACCTGGAATTTTGGGCTCAGCACTTCCCTCTCTCCCACTTTTCCCTCAGAAATCTTTGAATTTTGAGCTTGGCCTACCCCAAACCCTCCCTTTTCCCCTCAAATCTTGGAATTTTGGGCCTGACACATCCCTTTTTTTCCCCACTTTTCCCCTCAATTCCTGGAATTTTGGGCCTGGCACACCCTAAATCCCACTTTTCTCCCTCAGATCTCTGGGAAAGAGGGATGTGCCAGGCCCAAAATCCACTTTTTTCCCCTCAAATCCCGGGATTTTGGAGCTTGGCCTACCCCAAACCCTCCCTTTTCCCCTCAAATCTTGGAATTTGGGACTTGGCACAACCCAAATCCCGCTTTTTTCCACTCCAAAAGCCTGGAATTTTGGGCTCAGCACATTCCCTCTTTCCCACTTTTTCCCCTCAAATCTTGGAATTCTGGCCCTGGCACATCCCTTTTTTTCCCCACTTTTCCCCTCAAATCTTGCAATTTGGGCATGGCACACCCCAAATTCCCCTTTTTCCACTCCAAAAACCTGGAATTTTGGGCTCACCACTTCCCTCTTTCCCAGTTTTCCCTCAGGAATCTTGGAATTTTGAGCTTGGCCTACCCCAAACCCTCCTTTTCCCTCTCAAGTCCCTGGATTTTGGGCCTGGCACATCCCTTTTTTTCCCACTTTTCCCTCAAATCTTGCAATTTTAGGCTCGGCCTACCCCAAATCCCAACTTTTCTCATTGGAATTCTCTTGGAAAATGGGGAAAAAGCTAATTTTTTTCAACCTGGAGGAATTATGGAACTGGAAACATTCCCAGGAATTGAGTCCAGGAATTTTAGGGGCATTGGGAATTTGGGATAAAGGGAAATTCCCGGTGATTTCAGGGAATCTGCCTGGAGGTTTTTGGATTAATTTAATTTTTTTATTCATTTTGGATGAATGGGCTTCTGTTTAATTGGTTTTTATTTGATTCTGTATTCTTTATTCTAATTAATAGTAGCGCTAATATTCTTAACTCTGATTAATAGTAATTAATTATTCTTTAGATTCCTATTATTATTTTAGAGGCGTTTTAATTTTTAAATCCTTTTTATTCCTATTATTTTAATACTTAAAATTATTAATTAAAATAATTCATTTTAATTTATTGTTATTATTAATTGAGTCTTCCTTTTATTCTTTGCAATTATTATTATTCTTACATTTATTATTATTATAATGAACTTTTATTTTTAAGGGATTCTTATTTTGGATTTATTTTTCTTTTGAATGGATTCTTAACTTTAATTTTTAAAACTATCACTTAAAATTTATTATTCTTTTAAATTTATTATTTTTCATTCTTGCCATTATTATTTTGAATTTATTCTCATTAATTTATTATTACTTGAATTTTAATTGATATTTTAATATTTTATTCTATCACTCTATTATTCTTTTCAGTGCATTCAGATATCAAATTTTTTCTTTTATTTCTATTATTATTAATTTCTTCTTTTAATTTTCGTTATTTTAATTTTTATTATTATAATCTTCATTATTTTAATTGTAATTATTTAAATTTATTTTAATTCACATTATAGTAATTTCCTTTATTTTAATTTTTATTATTTTAATTGTCATTCTTTTACTTTTATGGTTCTAATTTTCATTATTTTATTTTTATTTTAATTTTCAGCATTTTATTAATTAATTCCCGTCATTTTTTTCTCATTAATATCAACATTTGGATTATTATTTTTCATTTCCCTCCTGCTTGGAATTGACATTAATTTTTAATTAATTAATTCATTATTTTAATGACATTCTTTTAAAGTATTTTTAATTGAAAATTCATTATTAATGCGTTTATTAATTTTTAATGTTTTGATTTATTCTTATTTGAATTAGAATTTTAAATTTGATTTCATTTGACTTAAATTTTATCTCGATTTTATTTAGCTTTTATTTAAATTTTATTCAGATTTTATTCAAATTTAAAGCTAATTTAAAACAATCAGAATTTTGATTATTTTAATTTTTTTTTTTAATTTCTCCTTGACTTTTTGGTGTTTTTTTCCCCAATTTTTGATGGATTTTTCCCCATTTTTTCATGGATTTTTTCCCACTTGGATTCTCCAGCTCCATCCCTCATCCCAAGGCTCATCCCAAGGTTTTTTTTGGGGAGGATTTGAGGTTTTTCATGATTTTTCCAGCCCAGGATTGGGGTTGGAGCAGCTGCTTCTTCCAGGGGGGAAAAAAAGTGGGAAAAATCCCCCAAAAAAATCCAAATATGCAGGAAAATTGTCCCAAAAAACCCTCAAAAAATGTGGGAAAATCTTTCCAAAAAACCCTCAAAAAATGTGGGGAAATCATCCCAGAAAAACCTCGAAAAATGTGGGGAAATCATCCCAAAATAAATCCAAAAATGGAGGAAAATCGTCCCAAAATAAATTTTAAAAATGCAGGAAAATCATCCCAAAAACCATCCAAAAATGCGGGAAAATCATCTGAAAATAAATCCAAAAATGGAGGAAAATCATCCCCAAAAAACCCCAAAAATGGAGGAAAAGCATCCCAAAAAAACCTCCAAAAATGTGGGAAAATCATCCCAAAAAAAGCAGAAAAATCACCCTAAAATAAATCCAAAAGTGTGGGAAAATTTTCCCAAAAAAGCCCCCAAAAATGTGGGAAAATCTTCCCAAAAAACCTCCAAAAATGCAAGAAAATCATCCCAGAAAAACCCTAAAAAAGTGGGAAAATCATCCCAAAAAAACCTAAAAAAATGTGGGAAAATCATCCCAAAAAAACCTAAAAAAATGTGGGAAAATCATCCCAAAAAAACCTAAAAAAATGCGAGAAAATCATCCCAGAAAAACCCTAAAAAAGTGGGAAAATCTTCCCAAAAAATGCAGGAAAATCTTCCAAAAATAAATCCAAAAATGTGGGGAAATTGTCCCAAAATAAATCCAAAAAATGTGGGAAAATCATCCCAAAAAACTCCAAAAATGTGGAAAAATCATCCCGAAAAATCATCCCAAAAAATCTCAAAAAAATGGAGGAAAATAATCCCAAAATAAATCCAAAAATGTGGGAAAATCATCCCAAAAAAGCACAAAAAATGGGGGAAAATCATCCCAAAAAAACTCCAAAGAAAGTGGAAAATTCATCCCAAAAATGTGGGAAAATTTTCCCAAAAAAACCTCCAAAAACGTGGGAAAATTATCCCCAAAAAAGCACAAAAATCACCCCAAAAATCCCAAAATCCCCATAAAACCCCACCCAATCCTTGGGAAATCCCAAAAATAAAACTCCTGGAAAAATAAACCCCAAAATTCCCTTTTTTGGGTGGATTTTAATTGGATTTTAATGGAATTTGAGGGGAATTTCCCCTCCCCCCACTGGAATCTCAGGAATAATTCCAATTTGGAAAAAATCCCGATTTTTTTCCCAGATTTTAGGGGGTTTTTTTGGAGGTTTTTTGGCCGTGGTTCAGAATTTGAGGAAAATTGGAGATGATTGGAGCCAGGTTGGAAAAATTCCAGGGGTAATGGAGGGGAAAAAATTGGAATTATTGCAGATTTTGAGATGCTTTGAGGAATTTTAGGTGGAATTTTTCCAGTTTTTCCCTAATTAATCCACATTTTCAGGATTTATCCCATTTTTCCCAAATTAATCCACATTTTCCTGATTTTCCCCCATTTTTCCCAAATTAATCCACATTTTCCATGGATTTCTCCCAAATTAATCCACATTTTCCATGGATTTCTCCCAAATTAATCCACATTTTCCATTTTTTCTCCGATTTTTTTCCCAAATTAATCCACATTTTCCATGGATTTCTCCCATTTTTTTCCCCCTCAGGACAGAATCTTGACCCTAAACTCGGTTTTTAACCCCAAAACTCAACCGATTTACCCAAATCCCTCAGTTTTTTTTCCCAATTTCACCGATTTTTTCCCATTTTTCCTTCTCAGCTTTGGGATTTTCCTCACAATTGAATTTCCTCAACCTCTTGCAATTAAAACTCAGTTTTAACCCCAAAACTCAACCCAATTTCCTCAATCCCTTCCCTAATTCCACCACATTTTCACCGATTTCTCTCATTTTTTCCAGTTTTAACCCCAAAACCCAACCGATTCATCCAATTCTCTTCCTGTTTCTGTCACTTTTTCACCGATTTCTCCCATTTTTTCTGGTTTTAACCCCAAAACTCAACTGATTCATCCAGTTCTCTTCCCATTTCCCGCCACATTTTCACCGATTTTTCAGACTTTCCTCACAACTGAATTTCCTCAACCTCTTGCAATTAAAACTCGGTTTTACCCCCAAAACTCAACCGATTTCTCCAATTCTCTTCCCGTTTTCGTCACATTTTCACTGATTTTTCCCATTTTTTCCAGTTTTAACCCCAAAACTCAACTGATTTATCCAATTCCCCATCCCTAATTCCACCACATTTTCACCGATTTCTCACATTTTTTCCAGTTTTAACCCCAAAACTCAACTGATTCATCCAATTCTCTTCCCGTTTTCGTCACATTTTCACCGATTTTTCCCATTTTTTCCGGTTTTAACCCCAAAACCCAACCGATTCATCCAATTCTCTTCCCGTTTTCGTCACATTTTCACCGATTTTTCCCATTTTTTCCGGTTTTAACCCCAAAACCCAACCGATTCATCCAATTCTCTTCCCGTTTTCGTCACATTTTCACCGATTTTTCCCATTTTTTCTGGTTTTAACCCCAAAACCCAACCGATTCATCCAATTCTCTTCCCGTTTTCGTCACATTTTCACCGATTTTTCCCATTTTTCTCCCCAGCCCCGGGCTTTGGGAATTTCCCCCCTCTTCCCCCGCCGACGATGGAAAATCTCCTGCTGCCTCTGCTGATTTTCACCACCGCGGCCACCACGACTTCTCCTCCTCCTCCTCCTCCTCCTCCCTGCCCCAAACGCTGCTCGTGCCAAAACCTCTCCCCTTCCTTCACCATCCTCTGCACCAAAACCGGGCTCCTCTTCGTGCCCTCGGGCATCGACCGGCGCACGGCCGAGCTGCGCCTCATGGACAACTTCATCACCACCCTGCGCCGGCGCGACTTCGCCAACATGACCCAACTCATCCACTTGACTTTGTCACGCAACACCATCAGCCAGATCATGCCTTACGCCTTCTCCGACCTCAAGGGCCTCCACGCCCTCCACTTGGACAGCAACCGCTTGACGGCCATCAACGAGGAGCACTTCAAAGGCTTGGTGAACCTCCGCCATTTGATCCTCAGCAACAACCAGCTGAGCTTCATCTCGCCCAAGTCGTTGGATGATTTCTTGGAGACCATCGAGGATTTGGATTTGTCGTATAATAATTTGGTGGATGTCCCTTGGGGCACGGTGGCCAAGTTGACCAACGTCAACACGGTGAGTTTGGATCACAACCTCATCGAGTTCGTCCCCGAGGGGATTTTTTCCAACCTCCACAAGTTGGCTCGGTTGGACATGACCTCCAACAAGCTCAAGAAGATCCCACCGGATCCTCTCTTCTCCCGCATCCCCGTCTACGCCAAATCCAAAGGTTCTCCGTTGACCTCGTTGGTGTTGAGTTTCGGGGGGAACCCCCTCCACTGCAACTGCGAGTTGGTTTGGCTGCGGCGTTTGACGCGCGAGGACGACCTGGAGACCTGCGCCTCGCCCCCGGAGCTGATGGGCAAATACTTCTGGAGCATCCGCGAGGAGGAATTCGTCTGCGAGCCCCCCATGATCACCCACCGCACCCCAAAACTGGCCACGGCCGTGGGCCAAAGCGCCTCCCTCAAATGCAAAGCCGTGGGCGACCCCGAGCCTTACGTGCGTTGGATCGCTCCCGACGGCAAACTGGTGGCCAACACCTCGAGGACGGTTTCTTACCAGAACGGGACTTTGGATATTTTGGAAGCGGCGTTGGGGGATCAAGGAATTTTCACTTGCATCGCCTCCAACGCCGCCGGGGAATCGACGGCGCCCGTGGAGTTCCGGGTGACGCCGGACGCCAACGGCACCGACTGCGAGGAGGAGGAGGAGGGTGGGAAAAAAGGGACGGCGAGGCCGGAGCCTTCGGATATCCTGATTTCGGCCAAATCCAGCTTTTCCAACGATTCCAAGCTGGAGAAAGGGGACAGGGGAGGGGTGGTGGTGGCCGAGGTGACGGCGACGTCGGCGCTCGTCCGGTGGCCGCCGCAGGAGCAGCTGCAAGGGTTGAGGATGTACCAGATCCAGTACAACAGCTCCGGGGATGAGATCCTGGTTTATAGGTGATGGTTTTTCCCCTAAAAAAAACCCCCAAATTTGGGATGGGAAGGGGTGGGGAAGGGGATGGGAAATGTGGGAAAAATGGGTGGGGAAGGGGCTGGAAAATGTGGAAAAGGGAATGGAAAAGGGGCTGGAAAATGTGGAAAAGGGAATGGAAAAGGGGCTGGAAAATGTGGAAAACGGAATGGAAAAGGGGCTGGAAAATGTGGAAAAGGGATGGGAAAAGGGTCTGAAAATGTGGAGAAGGGACTGGACGAGATCCTGGTTTATAGGTGACGTTTTCCCAAAAAAAAACCCTCAAAAATTTGGGATGGGAAGGGGTGGAAAAGGTGGGGGGGAAAGGGGCTGGGAAATGTGGGAAAAAGAGGTGGGGAAGGGGCTGGAGAATTGGGAAAGGGGACTGGAAAAGGGTCTGAAAATGTGGAAAAGGGACTGGACGAGATCCTGGTTTATAGGTGATGTTTTTCCCTAAAAATACTCAAAATTTGGGATGGGAAAGGGTGGGGAAGGTGGGGAGGAAAAGGGAAAAAGGGTGGAGAAGGGGCTGGGAAATGTGGGAAAAATGGTTGGGGAAGGGGCTGGAGAATTGGGAAATGGGGCTGGAAAATGTGGAAAAGGAACTGGAAAAGGGTCTGAGAATGTGGAAAAGGGACTGGACGAGATCCTGGTTTATAGGTGATGTTTTTCCCAAAAAAACCCCTCAAAAATTTGGGATGGGAAGGGGTGGAAAAAGTGGGGAGGGAAAGGGGAAAAGAGGTGGGGAAGGGGCTGGAGGAATTGGGAAATGGGACTGGAAAAGGGTCTGAAAATGTGGAAAAGGGACTGGATGAGATCCTGGTTTATAGGTGATGTTTTCCCTAAAAAAAAACACCCCCGAAATTTGGGATGGGAAGGGGTGGAAAAGGGGGGAGAGGATGGGGGGGAAAGGGGCTGGGAAATGTGGGAAAAAGAGGTGGGGAAGGGGCTGGAGGATTGGGAAATGGGGCTGGAAAAGGGGCTGGAAAATGTGGAAAAGGGGGCTGAAAACCATGGAAAAAGGGCTGAAATCCATGGAAAATGGGGCTGGAAAACATGGAAAACTGGGCTGAAATCCATGGAAATGGGGCTAAAAACCATGGAAAAAGGGCTGGAAAACGTGGAAATGGGGCTGAAATCCATGGAAAATTGGGCTAAAAACCATGGAAAATTGGGCTGAAATCCATGGAAAAGGGGCTGAAATCCATGGAAATGGGGCTAAAAACCATGGAAAATTGGGCTGAAATCCATGGAAAAAGGGCTGAAATCCATGGAAGAAGGGCTGAAAAACGTGGAAATGGGGCTAAAAACAATGGAAAATTGGGCTGAAATCCATGGAAATGGGGCTAAAAACCATGGAAAATTGGGCTAAAAACCATGGAAAATTGGGCTAAAAACCACGGAAAAAGGGCCTAAAACCATGGAAATGGGGCTAAAAACCATGGAAAAGGGGCTGAAATCCATGGAAAATTGGGCTGAAATCCATGGGAAAGGGCTGAAATCCATGGAAAATAGGGCTGAAAAGTATGGAAAAAGGGCTGAAAAACATGGAAGTGGGGCTGAAATCCATGGAAATGGGCTAAAAATAATGGGAAATGGGGCTGAAAACCATGGAAAAAGGGCTGGAAAACGTGGAAATTGGGCTGAAAACCCACGGAAAAAGGGCCTAAAACCATGGAAAATTGGGGCTAAAACCCACAGAAAAAGCCCTGAAAACCCACAAAAAAACCCCTAAAAACCCCTTCCCCTTCTCCCCATTCCCATTCCAGGATGATCCCGGCTCCCAGCTCCTCCTTCTCCCTGTCGGACCTGGCTCCAGGCCGGGACTACGAGCTCTGTGTCCTGGCCGTGTTCTTGGACGCTGGGAAAATTGGGCTAAAAACCATGGAAAATTGGGCTGAAATCCATGGAAATGGGGCTGAAATCCATAGAGAAAGGGCCTAAAACCATGGAAAATTGGGGCTAAAAACCATGGAAAATTGGGCTGAAAATCATGGAAAACTGGGGCTAAAAACCATAGGAAGAGGGCTGAAATCCATGGAAAAGGGGCCTAAAACCATGGAAAATTTGGGCTAAAAACCACGGAAAAAGGGCCTAAAAACCACGGAAAAAGGGCCTAAAACCATGGAAAAGGGCCTGAAAACCATAGGAAAAGGGCTGAAATCCATGGAAATGAGGCTAAAAACCATGGAAAATTGGGCTGAAAACCATAGGAAAAGGGCTGAAATCCATGGAAATGAGGCTAAAAACCATGGAAAATTGGGCTAAAAACCACGGAAAAAGGGCCTAAAACCATGGAAAAGGGGCCTAAAACCATGGAAAATTGGGGCTAAAACCCACAAAAAAACCCTTAAAAACCCCTTCCCCTTCTCCCCATTCCCATTCCAGGATGATCCCGGCTCCCAGCTCCTCCTTCTCCCTGTCGGACCTGGCTCCAGGCCGGGACTACGAGCTCTGTGTCCTGGCCGTGTTCTCGGACGCTCGGACCTCGCTGCCGGCCACGAGGCCCCTGGGCTGCTCCCGCTTTTCCACGAGGCCGGAATTCCGTCCCTGCCGCTCGCTGCAGGCGCAGTTCCTGGGAGGAACCATGATCATCGTCATCGGCGGCATCATCGTGGCCTCGGTGCTCGTCTTCATCTTCATCCTCCTGATGAAGTACAAGATCCACAACAACCACCCCAAATCCAAAGGGAAGTCGCACGTTTGCTCCCAGACCAACGGATCCCAGAGCGGATCCATGGGGAGATCCAGCTCCAAGCTGGGAGAGAGGAGGGAGAGTTGGAACCTGGAATGCGCCGGGGGGCTCGGGGAGAAAGGGGAAGGGTTGGAGGTGGGGTCCTGAGGAGGAGGAGGAAGAGGAGGAGGGAGGGGAAGGGTGGATGGAGGCTCTGGGATTGCTCCGGGAGCTCTGGGATTGATCCAGGAGCTCTGGGATTGCTCTGGGAGCTCCAGGGACACCTCTGGAGGCTCTGGAATTGATCCAGGAGCTCTGGGATTGATCCAAGAGCTCTGGGATTGCTCCAGGGACACCTCTGGAGGCTCTGGAATTGATCCAGGAGCTCTGGAATCGCTCTGGGAGCTCTGGAATTGCTCCAGGGACACCTCTGGGGCCTCTGGAATCACTCCAGGAGCTCTGGGATTGCTCTGGAGCTCTGGGATTGCTCCAGGGACACCTCTGGGGCCTCTGGAATCGCTCTGGGAGCTCTGGGATTGCTCCAGGAGCTCCAGAACCACTCCAAGGACACCTCTGGAGCCTCTGGGATTGCTCTGAGGACCTCTGGAGGCTCCGGGATTGATCCAGGAGCTCTGGGATTACTCTGGGAGCTCCAGGGACACCTCTGGAGCCTCTGGGATTGATCCAGGGACACCTCTGGAGGCTCTGGGATTGATCCAGGAGCTCTGGGATTGCTCTGGGAGCTCCAGGGACACCTCTGGAGCCTGTGGAATTGCTCCAGGAGCCTCTGGGATTGATCCAGGAGCTCTGGGATTGCTCCGGGAGCTCCAGAACCACTCCAAGGACACCTCTGGAGCCTCTGGGATTGCTCTGAGGACCTCTGGAGGCTCTGGGATTGATCCAGGGACACCTCTGGGGCCTCTGGAATTGCTCTGGGAGCTCTGGGATTGCTCCAGGATCTCTGGGATTGCTCTGGGAGCTCCAGGGACACCTCTGGAGGCTCCAGGATTGTTCCAGGAGCTCTGGGATTGCTCCAGGAGCTCTGGGATTGTTCCAGGGACACCTCTGGAGCCTCTGGAGCTGCTCCAGGAGGTCTGGGATTGCTCTGGGAGCTCCAGAACCACTCCACGGACACCTCTGGAGCCTCTGGGATTGCTCTGAGGACCTCTGGAGGCTCTGGGATTGATCCAGGGACACCTCTGGGGCCTCTGGAATCGCTCTGGGAGCTCTGGGATTGCTCCAGGATCTCTGGGATTGCTCTGGGAGCTCCAGGGACACCTCTGGAGGCTCCGGGATTGTTCCAGGAGCTCTGGGATTGCTCCAGGAGCTCTGGGATTGTTCCAGGGACACCTCTGGAGCCGCTCCAGGAGGTCTGGGATTGCTCTGGGAGCTCCAGAACCACTCCAAGGACACCTCTGGAGCCTCTGGGATTGCTCTGAGGACCTCTGGAGGCTCTGGGATTGACCCAGGAACTCTGGGATTGATCCAGGAGCTCTGGGATTGCTCTGGGAGCTCCAGGGACACCTCTGGAGGCTCTGGGATTGTTCCAGGAGCTCTGGGATTGCTCCAGGAGCTCTGGGATTGTTCCAGGGACACCTCTGGAGGCTCCAGGATGGATCCAGGAGCTCTGGGATTGCTCTGGGAGCTCCAGGGACACCTCTGGGGCCTCTGGAATCGCTTCAGGAGCTCTGGGATTGCTCCAGGAGCTCCAAAACCACTCCAGGGACACCTCTGGAGGCTCCAGGATCACTCCAGGAGCTCCGGGATTGATCCAGGAGCTCTGGGATTGCTCCAGGAGCTCTGGGATCGCTCCAAGGACACCTCTGGAGCTGCTCCAAGACCTCTGGAATCGCTCTGGGAGCTCTGGAGCTGCTCCAACACCGCCTCCGGAGCCTCTGGAATCGCTCTGGGATCTCCAGAACCACTTCAGGGGCATCCCCAGAGCTGCTCCGAAGCCTCTGGAGTTGCTCCAGACCTCTGGGATCGCTCCAAGGACACCCCTGGAGCCTCTGGAATCGCTCTGGGATCTCCAGGATCTCCCTTGGAGCTGTTTGGACACCTCTGGGATCGCTCCAAGAACTCCCCTGGAGCTTTTCCAACGCATCCAGAACCACCCAGAACCTCTGGAGCCGCTCCAGAACCTCCTGGGGCCACTCCAGAACCTCCGGAACCGCTCCGAGAACTCTCCTGGAGCTGCTCCAGAGACTCCTCCGGAGCTTTTCCGACACCTCTGGATCCACTCCAACCCCTCCAGAACCTCCAGAGTTGCCCCAGAAGCTTCAGAACCGCCCCAGAACCTCCAGAACTGCTCCAGAACTGTTCCCAGGACGTCTCCAGACTCATTCCAAGGCTTCCAGGACCTCTGGAGCAGCTCCAGAAGCTCCGGAACCTCTCCTAGGACACCTCCAGAGCTTTTCTGACGCATCCAGAACCACCCAGAACCTCCTGGGACCACTCCAGGACCACCCAGAACCTCCTGGGACCACTCCAGAACCTTCGGAACTGCTCCGAGAACTCCCCTGGAGCTTTTCCGATGTGCCCAGCACCTCTGGAGCAGCTCCAGGACCTCCGGAACCTCTCCCAGGATGCTCCTGGAGCTTTTCTGATGCACCCAGAACCTCCAGAGCAGCTCCAGAACCTCTGGAACCTCTCCCAGGACACCTCCGGACTCATCCCAAGGCTTCCAGAACCACCCACAACCTCCAGAGCAGCTCCAGAACCTCCTGGGACCACTCCAGAACCTCCTGGGACCACTCCAGAACCACCCAGAACCTCCTGGGGCCACTCCAGGACCACCCAGAACCTCCTGAGACCACCCCAGGACCACCCAGAACCTCCTGGGACCATTCCAGGACTTCCAGGACCTCCGGAACCTCTCCCAGGACACCTCCAGAGCTTTTCCAACACATCCGGAACCACCCACAACCTCCTGGGACCACCCAGAACCTCCTGGGACCACTCCAGGACCTCCCAGAACCTCCTGGGACCACTCCAGGACCTCCCAGAACCTCCTGGGACCACTCCAGAACCACCCAGAACCTCCTGGGACCACTCCAGAACCTCCTGGGACCACTCCAGGACCTCCAGGACCTCTGGAACCTCTCCCAGGACACCTCTGGAGCTCTTCCAACACGTCCAGAACCACCCAGAACCTCTGGAGCAGCTCCAGGACCTCCTGAGACCTCCAGAAAACCTCCTGGGACCACTCCAGGACCACCCAGAACCTCCTGGGACCACTCCAGAACCTCCTGGGACCACTCCAGGACCACCCAGAACCTCCTGGGACCACTCCAGGACCTCCAGGACCTCCGGAACCTCTCCCAGGACACCTCTGGACTCATCCCAAGGCTTCCAGAACCTTCGGAACCGCTCCGGAGCAGCTCCCAGGACACATCCGGAGTTGGATTTTAAGCTTCACTCTCGTCTATTTTTAAGCTCAGATGGTTTCAGAGATATTTTTTTAAATCCTTGTCCACGGACATCCTTCGGGAATTTTCTTTGGGAATTTCGGATCCCTCCCCCCTCTCATGCCTCCTCCCCGAGCCTGAGACTCCCAAAAGGGTTTTTTTTTTTTTTTTTCGGGATTTTTCGGGGCTTTATTCGGAATTTTTTGGAATTTTTTTCAAGTTTTAAAAAGTTTTTTCTGAAATTTTTTTGAATTTTTTTTGAATTTCTTTTAGATTTTTTTTGAATTTTTGTAGTTTTGTTTTAGATTTTTTTTTTTAATTTTTTTGGAATTTTTTTCCAATTTTTAAATTTTTTTTTTTAATTCTTGTGGAATTTTCTAAAATTTTTTTTCAATTTTTTTTTAATTCTTTGGAATTTAAAAAAAGTTGGAACTTTTTTGGATTTTTTTTGTGTTTTTTGGGGAATTTAAAATTATTTATTTATTGTATTTATTTATTTATTTATTTAAAATATTTGTTTGTTTGTTTGTTTGTTTATTTATTTAGGTGGGGGAGGATTTTTGGTTTTTTTGTAATTTTTTAGGGAGGATTTTCCGGGATTTTTTTTGGGGTTGTTTTCTTTTTTTGTTGTTTTTTTCCTGGCGTTGGATCCGAGACTTTTTTTGGTAAAAAAAACCACAAAAAAACCCACAAAAAAAGACAAAATAACAACAAAAAAAAAGGAAAAAAACATAAAATCCCAGGATTTTTTTTTTTTTGGTTTCAAATCCAGCTGGGAATCCTCTCAGGATCCTGGGATTCCCTTGGAAAAAACAAGAAAAAAAGGGAAAAAAACCGCTGGAATTCTTTATCTCTCCGAGGATTTGTTATAAAAATTCTTAATTTCGCAATTCTGAGTGGATTTTTGGGGGGGATTTTGGGGTGGAGAATTCCAAGAGATGCTTAAAAAATTGTGGAATGGGAAAAAAGGGGGAAAATGGGGAAAAATGGGGAAAAAAGGGGGGGGGAAATGAGGAAAAAATGGGGGGAAAATGGAGAAAAATGTGAGAAAATTGAGGGGGAAACGGTGAAAAAATGGTGGAAAATGGGGGAAAACAAGAAAAATTGAGGGGAAAATGAGAGGGGAAAATGGAGAAAAAAAGTGGGAAAATTGAGGGGAAAACGGTGAAAAAATGGTGGAAAATGGGGGAAAACAAGAAAAATTGAGGGGAAAAATGGAAGGGAAAAATGGGGGGAAATGGAGAAAAATGGAGGGAAAAATGGGGGAAAAATGAGGCAAAAATGGGGGGGAAAATGAGAGAGAAATGAGGAAAAAATGGGGGAAAAAATGAAGAAAAATGGGGGAAATTGAGGGAAAAATGAGGGAAATGGAGAAAAAAGAGAGAGAAGGGAGAAAATGGGGAAAAAACAAAGAAAAATGGGATTTGAGGAATTCTGGGAATGGTGGTGAAGAGGATCTGATGAATATTAGGGGGGAAATTGGGGAAAATGGGAGAAAAATGGGGAAACAAAAGAGAAAATGGAGGAAAAAGGAAAAATTGGGGGAAAAAAAATCTCTTTGGGTGTTCCTTGGATCCATGGATGGGACATTCCAGGATTTTCCTGCAGCTCCGACAGAATTCCAGGGATTCAGTGGGTTTTTGGGACCCCCCAGGTGGAATTTTGGGGCCCCCAGGCCGCCCAAAATGAGACCAAAACCCCAAAACCCCCCAAAAAACCCCCAAATCCCCCCAAAACTGAGGACACACAGAAACCCCAAACCCTCCCAGGGCAGCGTTTATTGAAACCACCCCCAAACCATGCGAACTCTGAGGGGAAAACTCTGGAATCTGGGGATTTTTCCCAGATCTGAGAATCCAGGGGGGATCTCCCCAACATCCAAACCTTCCAAAATTCAAAATAAACCCCAAACCCCCCTCAAAAAATCACCACAAAGACCCCGAACCCTCCTCGAATTCCATTTATTGGCGCGAGCGAAAAATGGCGGGAATTTGGGTTTTTGTGAGGGGGGAAAAAACGTAGAATTCTGGGGTTTTTCCTGGGAATTCCGGGGTTTTTCCTGGGAATTCTGGGGTGGATTCTGGCTCACCTGAGCAGGTGGAAGGTGAGCCAGTACATGAAGAGGGGCTGGGCAGCAGCGATGGCCATGGTCAGGTACATCCGCAGTTGGTTCTTGGCCCCTCGCACCAAAACCCCCTCAGCTGCCGCCTCTGAGAGGAGTTTCAGCCTCAGCGTCCGGATCTGAGGGAAAATTGGGGATTCAGAATATTGGGATCAACTCCTCAGGTCCTTAAAATCAAAAAATTCCCACAAAAATCCCACGAAAAAGCACCAAAATCTGCCCCGAAACCCCCTCAGTCGAGGCCTCCCAGAAGAGTTTCAGCCTCAGTGTCCAGATCTGGGGAAATTCAGGAAAAATTTATATTTAAAACCTTGGGACGAACCCCTCAGGTCCTTAAAAGCCTCAAAATAAAAAAAAAAAAAGCATAAAAATCCCATTAAAAAGCACCAAAATCTGCCCCAAAACCCCCTCAGTTGAGGCCTCCCAGAGGAGTTTCAGCCTCAGCGTCCGGATCTGAAGGAATTTGGGGAAAAATTGGGATTTAGAATATTGAGATCAGCCTTTTCCAGATCCTCAAGTCCTTAAAATCCCAAAAACCAAAAAAAAAAGCTCCACAAAAATTCCCAAAATCTGCTCAAAATCCATCCCCCCAAATCCCCTCAGTCGAGGCCTCCCAGACGAGTTTCAGCCTCAGCGTCCGGATCTGAGGAAATTCAGGAAAAATTTAGGATTTAAAACCTTGGGATCTGCCTTTTGCAGCTCCCCAGGTCCTTAAAATCCAAAAAAATCCAAAAAAAGTTCCACAAAAAAGTCCCCAAATCTGCCCCAAAATCCCCTCGGCCGCCACCTCTGAGGGGCGACGTGATTTTTGTGAATTCCCTGGAATTTGGAGCAAATTCCTCGGGATTTTGGGATCTCAAGGAATTGAGGGGGGTCCCTCCAACCTCCTAAACCCCAAAAATGGGATGAGACCCCCAAAATCCGGGGCAGAGACCCCAAACTCTTTCCAAGCCTCATTTAAAGGGCACGACCCAATTTTTACCAATTCTCTGAGATTTTAACCAAATTTGCCCAGAATTTCGTGAACCCCAAAGAACCCAACACTCCCCAAATCCCTCAAAACCCCCCAAAAAACCCCAAAAACCCCCAAAAAAACTCACCATAAACACGAAAATACTCAAACAACACCAACTCAAAGCCACGTAGTAACCGGGCCTACCCAGCACCAAGCCGGCCACGAGGCCTACGATCATCCTGTGAGGGGAAAACACCCAAAAACGTGACATTTCACCCCAAAAGAACGGGGAAAAACCCCCTAAAAATCAGCTTACCCCACATATTTGTAGCCAGCAAAAGCCAAGAGGTCGATGGATGTCAGGTCAGTGCTGACAGTGACCAAATAAAGGCTCAGGAGAATGCTCAAAACTTCCAGGACCAACCAGGCCAAGGCTGAACTCGCCACCAAACCGAGGCTGTCTGGCGAAAATCTGGGGATTTTACCCCAAAATTTTAGGATGGGGAAAGGTTTAGGATTGGGGAAAAAAGGGGGGAGGGATAGGGAAAAAATTTAGGGGGAAAAAACCGGGATTTTTGTACCTGTTTTGGGTGCCCAAAGCGAGGCCGGCAAGGAGGATGTAGGTGAGGAAGGCCATGGCTGTGAGGGGAAATTTTGGGAATTTTTAGGGGGTTTTGGGAATTTCGGGGGGGTGAGAGGGTGAGGAGGGGATTTGGGGTAGATTTGGGGTGGATTTGGGGCAGTTTAGGGTTTTTTTGGGGTATTTGGGGGCATTTTGGGGGGATTTTGGGGGAATTGGGGGGTATTTAAGGGGGAATTTTTGAGGATTTAAGAGGATTTTGGGAGATTTTGGGGAATTTTGGGGGTTTCAAAGGGTTTGGGGGGGTCTTGAGAGAGTGGAGAAGCGATTTGGGGTCAAACTGGGGAGGTTTGGGGGGAATTTGAGGCATTTTGGGGGGGATTTTGAGAGAATTTGGGGGGAGTTTTGGGGGGGATTTTGAGGGAATTTGGGGGGAGTTTTGGGGGGGATTTTGAGGGAATTTGGGGGGAGAGATTTGGGGATTTTTGGGGTGGATTTGGAGGGAATTTGGGGGGAGATTTGGGGATTTTTGGAGGGATCTTAAGAAGGAGAGGATCTGGGGGGGGTTTGGGGTTATTTTTGGGGGAGTTTTTGGAGGATTTGAGGGGGAATTTAGGGAGATTTTGGGGGGTTTTGGGGGTGGTTTGGGGGGTCCTGGGGGTTTTGGGGGTGGTTTTGGGGGGTCCTGGGGGTTTTGGGGGTGGTTTTGGGGGGTTTTTGGGGGTCCCGAGGGCGTTTTGGGGGTCCCTACCCGGGATATAAAGGTCGGGGGCGTTGACATCGAAGCGGGGGGCGACGGGGGCGTCCTGCTGGTACCTGACCTGCCAGTCCTGGGGGGGTTTGGGGAGTCAGAAACACCCCCAAATATCCCAAAACCACCCCAAAATCCCCCCCCAAAACACCCTAAAATAACCCAAAATATTCTGGGATCCCTAAAAAACCCCTAAATTATCCTAAATTGCCCCCAAAACCGATCCTAAAATACCCCAACTTTACCTGAAACACCCCCAAATTATCCCCAAGACCCCCCAAATATCCCCAAAATACTCAAAATCACCCTAAAATACCCCAAAATCACCTGAAAATACCCCAAACCCCACTAAAATACCACAAAGCCCCCTAAAATACCCCAAACCCGCTCCTAAAACACCCCAAAATCCCACAGATTCCCACAAAATTCCCCCAAAATCCCCTGGGATCCTTCGAAATCCCAAATTACCCCCAAACCCACCCCCAAATCCCTCCAGGACCCCCCAAAACTCCCTCCCAGTCTCTCCCAGTCGCTCCCAGTGCCCCTCAATCCCCTCCCAGTCCCTCCCAGTGCCCCCAGAACCCCCAAAACCCCCTCCCAGTCCCTCCCAGTCCCCTCCCAGTCGCTCCCAGTCCCTCCCAGTAACCCTGAACCCCCTCCCAGTAACCCTAAACACCCTCCCAGTCGCTCCCAGTGCCCCTCAATCCCCTCCCAGTGCCCCCAGACCCCCCAAAAGCCCCTCCCAGTCCCTCCCACTCCCCTCCCAGTCACTCCCAGTCCCTCCCAGTAACCCTAAACCCCCTCCCAGTAACCCTGAACCCCCTCCCAGTCACTCCCAGTGCCCCTCAATCCCCTCCCAGTGCCCCCAGAGCCCCCAAAACCCCCTCCCAGTTGCTCCCAGTAACCCTGAACCCCCTCCCAGTCCCTCCCAGTGCCCCCCAGGCCCCCCAAAACCCCCTCCCAGTTGCTCCCAGTCCTTCCCAGTAACCCTGAACCCCCTCAGTCCCCTCCCAGTCTCTCCCAGTCCCTCACAGTAACCCTGAACCCCCTCCCAGTAACCCTAAACTCCCTCCCAGTTGCTGCCAGTCACCCTAAACACCTTCCTAGTCACTCCCAGTGCCCCCAGACCCCCCAAAACCCCCTCCCAGTCCCTCCCAGTAACCCTGAATCCCCTCCCAGTCACTCCCAGTGACCCTGAACCCCCTCCCAGTCGCTCCCAGTAACCCTCAATCCCCTCTCAGTCCCTCCCAGTTGCTCCCAGTAACCCTAAACCCCCTCCCCATCCCTCCCAGTCCCTCCCAGACCCCCAAAACCCCCTCCCAGTAACCCTGAACCCCCTCCCAGTCCCTCCCAGTGCCCCTCAATCCCCTCCCAGTGCCCCCCAGACCCCCCAAAACCCCCTCCCATTCCCCCCCAGTGCCCCTCAATCCCCTCCCAGTCCCTCCCAGTAACCCTAAACCCCCTCCCAGTCGCTCCCAGTCGCTCCCAGTGCCCCCCAGACCCCCCAAAACCCCCTCCCAGTAACCCTAAACCCCCTCCCAGTAACCCTGAACCCCCTCCCAGTGCCCCCCAGTAACCCTAAACACCCTCCCAGTCACTCCCAGTGCCCCTCAACCCCCTCCCAGTCCCTCCCAGACCCTCCAAAACCCCCTCCCAGTCCCTCCCAGTAACCCTGAACCCCCTCCCAGTCCCTCCCAGTAACCCTGAAGCCCCTCCTAGTCCCTCCCAGTCCCCTCCCAGTCTCTCCCAGTCCCTCCCAGTGCCCCCCAGACCCCCCAAAACCCCCTCCCAGTCCCCCCCAGTGCCCCTCAATCCCCTCCCAGTCCCTCCCAGTAACCCTAAACCCCCTCCCAGTCGCTCCCAGTCGCTCCCAGTCACTCCCAGTCCCTCCCAGTCGCTCCCAGTCCCCCCCCAGTCGCTCCCAGTACCTGATGCCCGAAGGGGAACACGAGCAGCCGCAGCTTCTTGGCCACGTACACGGTGTCCACGGCGAAATAATACTTCAACCTCCCCACCGGCACCCACCGGCCGAGCTGGGGGGACACCGGAAAAACCCCGATTTTTCCCCATTTTTTCCCCAATTTTCCCCATTTTTCCTGATTTTTTTTTTTTTGTTTCCCTCCTCAAAACCACTCACGTTCTCTTCCACGATGTCCCGGCCGTGCGAGGCCAAGCTGCTGCCGTAGGCCGCGGCCAAAGTGGACACCACGGGCTCGCTGAGGAAAGCCCCGGGAGGAGGGAACGGCGATGAGGCGGAGGAAGAGGAGGAGGAGGAGGCCGAAGGCGGCGGCGGAGCCCCGAAACCGCGGCCCGGTGAAGCCCCGGCCGCGCTCGTATCCTCGAAGAGAGGCCGCGGATCGGCCAAACGAGCGGGGCCGCGGCGTTTGGGGGCTGAGGGGAGGAAGAAAAAAAAGGGAAATTTGAGGGGTTTTGGAGTAAAAACAACAAAAAAAATTCCCTCGCGGGACCCCCCCCGAAACTCACGGGGAGCGGCGGGGTCCATGGCGGCGGCACTTCCGGGTTCGGCCGCCGCGGGGTCACGTGGGGGGAAAAGCGAGGTTGTGATTGGTTGAGAGAGCGGAAGTTGTTGGCGGGGGAGAGGAAGTAGTGCCCGGAGTTAAGATGGCGGACGCCGCAACCATAGCTGTTGCCATGGTAACGCGGCCTGCAGCGGCCTGGTGAGGGTCCCGGGTGTCCCCAGAACGGCGTCAAAATGGCCTCAGGATGTCACCGGTGCCGCGGTGCTCCTGGGGGGCGGCACGGCTCCGGTAGAATCCACGGCGGCAACACTTCCGGGTTTGGCTACCGGGAGTCACGTGGGGGAAAAGCGAGGCTGTGATTGGGTGAGGAGGCGGAAGTGGTTGGCGGAGAGAGGAAACTATGCCCGGAGTAAAGATGGCGACCGTGCCAGGAGCCAAGATGGCGGCAGTCGCCATGGTAACGAGGTTCGCTCAGGCTTCGTCCGCTCCGCAAGGCCGCGATGTCCTCAAGGATGTCCCCAAACAACTCACGGGCTCCGGGCAATTCCACTGACCCCCTCCCCCCCCCAACCTTCCATTTTTCCCATCATTGAGACCCCCCCAAACACCCCCAGACCCTCAAGATCCCCCTGACCCCCAACACCAAGACCACTCTCAACTTATCCCTGAGACGCCCCCTCAAACACTCCCTGACCCTCAAGACACCCCCAGGCCCCCAAAGACCAAGACCTCTCTCAATCCCCTCCCCAATCCCCATGACTCCCCCGGCCCCCCCAGGATTGAGACCTCCCCCATCATCGAGGACCCCCCCCAACTTCCCCAAAACCCCCCAAACACCCCCAGACCCTCGAGACCTCCCCACCTTCACCAGCCCCCCACCACTGAGACCCCCTAAAAACCCCCCACCTTCCCCCCAACCCCAACCCCCTGCAACCCCCCCCCAATTCAACCAAAACCCCCCAATACAAAAACCCCTCTCTTTATTGACCCCCACCCCAACAGCGCTTCCTGAGACCCCCCCCCCCCACCCACCCACCACTGCCCCTTCCCTCCCCACACCCCCAGGCACTTGTGGGGACCCTCAGGGGTCCCTCTCCCGCTTGACCCTCACATCCCCGGCCAGGATGGCGGCGATCTCGCCCTGCATGAAGGCCCAGGGCAGGCCGGAGCCGGCCAGCGGGCAGCGGCCGCCGCTGGGGCAGTGCACGGCGGCTCCGGCGCCGCGGGCGCGGATGGCGCGGCGGGCGCAGGGGAAGCAGAAGCGGTGCTCGGGCACGGCCGGGCACTGCACGAAGTGAGTGTCCTCCAGCAGCCGCCGGCAGCGGCCGCAGCTCAGCGCCTCGGCCGCCAGCACCCGCGGCTCCGGCGACGCCTTGCGCCGACGCCGCGGCGGAACCGGCGGTACCGGCACGGCGGGGAGGTGCCGGTGCTGCTGCGGCAGCGCCTCGGGAGCGGGAGGGCGGCGGAAAAAACGCACGGCCTCGGTGAAAAGTTCGCCCAGCAGCCTCCAGTCGCCGCTGCCCTGGCGCTTCTCGTACTCCAGGTACTTGTAGCCCGAGGAGATGGCCTTGCCCGGGGCCCGCGGGCAGTCCTGGAACATCCTGCGCGCCAGCCCCAGCACGCCGTACACGCTGCCCGAGCCGCACGGGTACTCGGCGAACAGCCGCAGCTCGAAGTCGCCCTGGCCGGCGCGGGGGGCGGCGTCGAAGGCCAGCACCCGCCCCACCAGGGCGTGGTCCTTGCGGAAGCGCACCGAGAACGGGGCGCAGCCGGCCAGCACCGACAGCCGCTCCCGCACCGCCCGCGGCTTCCCCGGCCAGGCCTCGGCGCGCCCGCGCAGCGCCGCGCTCAGCGCCGCCGGCACGCCCGGGGATGCTGCCACGGTGGTGTCGTGGCGATGTCGGCGGCGATCGGTGCCCTCTGAGGCCAGGTGGCCGCACAAAGCCTCGCTCAGCTCCATGGGGAGGCTCGGGGATGATGCCATGGCAGTGTGGTGACGGCGATCGGTGCCCTCCGAGGTGAGGCGGCCGCACAAAGCCTCGCTGAGCTCCACGGACACGCTCGGGGATGCTGCCATCATGGCATCATGGCGGCGGCGCGGGCGGCGCTCGGAGCGGCTGAATTCGGTGCGGCCACACAAAACCTCGCTCAGCTCCACGGGGACGCTCGGGGACGATGCCATGGCGGTGTCACAGCGGCGCTCGGTGCCCTCCAAGGCGAGGTGACCACACAAGACCTCGCTCAGCTCCATGGGGACGCCCGGTGACGATGCCACGGCGGTGTGGTGGCGATGTCGGCGGTGCTCGGTGCCCTCCGAGGTGAGGCGGCCGCACAAAGCCTCGCTCAGCTCCACGGGAACGCTCAGGGACGATGCCATGGCGGTGTCACGGCGGCGCTCGGTGCCCTCCGAGGCCTCGCTCAGCCCCGCCGGCACATCCTCGGGAGGAGGCATCGGCGGTGGCAGTGCCAGCCCGGCAGCGGCAGCAGCAGCCTCGTGGTGGCCCCGCAGGCGGCGGGCGGCCGCCAGCAGCGGCTCGATGCGGCCGGAGCCCTCGAAGTTGACGCAGCCGCGGCACACGGCCTCGCTGAAGTCCCACACCACGGCCCAGGGCGGCTTGGGCAGCTCGCACAGGTGGCACCACTGCCGCCGCCACGCCATGGCCCCGCCTGCGCTGGGCGACACCGAGCGGTCAGGCAGCGGCCGGACAGGGCACAGCGCTCGGGGATGGTGCCCCTGGAAACCCCCATCAGAACTGGGACCCCCCCCCAGAACACAGAGAACACACCTCCCCCCCCCCCAGGGATTCACCTCAGCACTGGGACCCCCCCCTCAGCACTGGGACCCCTCTGGGACCCTCGCCCTAGAACACAGAGACCCCCCCCAGGGATTCCCCTCAGTGCTGGGACCCCTCTGGGACCCCCCCCCTCAGCACTGGGACCCCCCCTCAGAACAGGGACTCCTCAGGGACCCCCCTCCCCAGAACACAGAGACCTCAGCACAGGGACCCCTCAGGAACCACCCCCCAGAACACAGAGACCCCCCCAGGGATTCCCCTCAGCACTGGGACTCCTCAGGGACCCCCCCTCAGAACACAGGGACCCCTCAGGGACCCCCCAGGATCCCCCCTCAGCACAGGGATCCCCCAGGAATTTCCCTTAAGCTCAGGGACCCCCCCCTCAGCTCAGGGACCCCTCAGGGACCCCCCCTCAGAACACAGAGACCCCCCCAGGGATTCCCCTCAGCACTGGGACCCCTCTAGGACACCCTCAGAACACGGGGAGCCCTCAGGAACCCCCCAGGACGCCCCCTCAGCACTGAGACCCCTCAGGGACTCCCCAGGACCCCCCTCAGCACAGGGACCCCTCAGGGATCCCCCTCAGCTCAGGGACCTCTCAGGGACCACCCCTCAGCCAAGGGACCCCTCAGGGATCCCCCTTAAGCACAGGGATCACTCAGGGACCCCCCTCAAGCACAGGGACCCCTCAGGAATCCCCCTTAAGCACTGGGACCCCTCAGGGACCCCCCGTCCCAGCACTGGACCCCCTCAGGGAACCATCCCTCACCACAGGGACCCCTCAGGGGACCCCCCTCAGTGACTCCCCCCTTCACCACACACCCCCTCCCCAATCCGGGACCCCTCCCTCCCATCAAAGACCTTCCCATCAAGGGACCCTTCTCCTTCCCGCAGCCCTCCCTCGCCTTTTCCCGCTGCCTCCCGTTACGAACCCGCCGCCTCGGAGGCGCCGCGGCCGCGGCGGGACGGGAAGGGCGGGACGGGCACTGCGCATGCGCGGGAGGGGAGGGGCCGCGGGCTGCGCGTGCGTGGGGGGCGGGGCCACCGCGTGAGGGAGATTGGGCGTGGTCGGGTGTGGGCGTGGTGTGTTGAGACCACGCCCTTCACGGGTCCTCCTTTCCCGCCAACTCCGAGCTGAGGGGAGCCCGCGACCCCTGAGGGGACAACGAGGGTCGGGACCCGCCCTGAGGGGACAGAGAGGGTCGGGATCCCCTCTGAGGGGACAGAGAGGGTCGGGATCCCCTCTGAGGGGACAGAGAGGGTCGGGACCCCTGAGGGGACAACGAGGGTCGGGATCCCCTCTGAGGGGACAGAGAGGGTCGGGACTCCCCTACCCTGAGGGGACAGAGAGGGCCGAGACCCCCCTGAGGGGACAAAAAGGGTCGGAATCCCCCCTGAGGGGACAAAAAGGTTCGGGACCCCCCTGAGGGGACAGAGAGGGCCGAGACCCCCCTGAGGGGACAGCGAGGGTCGGGATCCCCTCTGAGGGGACAGAGAGGGTCGGGACCCCCCCATCCTGAGGGGACAACGAGGGTCGGGACCTTCCCTGACGGGATAACGAGGGTCGGGACCCCCCCCCCCCATGAGGCGACAACGAGGGTCGGGACCCCCCCTAAGGGGACAAAAAGGGACGGGACCCTCCCTGAGGGGACAAGGTCGGGACCCCCCCTGAGGGGACAACGAGGGTCGGGACCCCCCTGAGGGGACAGACAGGGATGAGACCCCCCCACAAGAGGACAAAAAGGGTCGGGACCCCCCCACGAGAGGACAAAGACAACGGAGATCCCCCCGCCGGAGCTTCCAAAGGTTTTTTATTCCCAAAAAAAATCCCAAAAAAAAATAGTGGGGAGGGGGCGTACACCCCGGTGACACCGGGAGGGGAGGGGGAAGGGGACACCACGGGGGGAGGGGACAACAAAGGAGCCGCGTCCGAGCTCGGGGGGGTGGGGAGGGGGAGGCTCCCCAGGACCCCCCCTCAGATTTTCTTCCTCTGCGGCCGCACCCTCGGGAAGAGCTGGAGGAGAAATGGGGCAAGGGGGGGGTCAGGCGAAGGTGAGACCCCTGCCCAAAAAAACTCCCCAACCCCAAAAACGCCCCCAAAGTCACGGTGGGGCTGTGGGACCCCCCCCCCCAAAAAACCCCCATCCCCAAACGCCCCCAAAGTCAGGAGGGGCTGTGGGACCCTCCCCAAATCATGCGGGACCCCCCCACTAAAGGATGTGAGTGCTTTGGGACCCCCCCCAAATCATGCGGGACCCCCTCCCAAAAGGATGTGGGTGCTCTGGGACCCCCTTAAAAGGGTGTGGGTGCTGTGAGACCCCCACCCAAATGGACATGGGTGCTGTGAGACCCCCCCCAAACGATCCCATAGGACCCCCCTCCCCAAATAACCCTACAGGACCCCTCCCCTATGGATTTATCCCCTCAAAGACCCCTCCCCAAAGGCCTCCCTTCCCACAAGGCACCCGTGGGACCCCCCCCAAAAGGGTCTGGGTGCTTTGGGACCCCCCCCAAAAGGCCGTGGGTGCTGTGAGACCCCTCCCCAAATAATCCCATAGGACCCCCCTCCCCAAATAACCCTACAGGACCCCTCCCCACGGACCCCACCTCCCACAGGGCACCCATGGGGACCCCCCCAGCCCCGCCAAAGCCCCCTCCTCACCCCGAAGTAGTTGCGGGGCACGTAGCCCTCGTGGCCGTAGAGGGACCCCCACCACCAGTCGAGCTCCTCGGGGGGCTCCCGGCGCAGAACCGTCACCGGTTCCCCCTCGCGGAACGAGAGCTCGTCCCCGAACTCGGCGCTGTAATCCCACAGCGCGTACACCACGCCGCTGTTGAGCACCCCCATGCCCTGCTCCACCTCTGTGGGGACACGGGGGGGGGTCAGGGGGGGCACCCCCGAATCCCAATCGTTACCCCAAAACCCCCCCGAGACCCCCAAACTCCGCCCGGTCGCGCCCATTGACAGAAACCCCCAAAACATCCCTAAATATCCCCAAATCTGCCCCCCACTCTGTGTTCAGCACCCCCATGCCCTGCTCCACCTCTGTGGGGACACGGGGGGGGTTCAGGGGGGGCACCCCCGAATCCCAATCGTTACCCCAAATCCCAATCGTTACCCCAAAACCCCCCGGGACCCCCAAACTACCCCGTATCCAAAAAGCCCCAAACGCCTCCAGACACCCCCAAAAAAAACCCCCACACACTCCACCTCCCCCCTATCCCCCGACTCCCCAGTCCTCTCCCAGTGCTCCCAGTACGCACCGGTGAGGTAACTGGAGCAGTCGGGTAGCCCTCGCGGTACGGGTCGCACCAGAATCCCCCAGTCCCCAATCCCAGTAACCCCAGTAACCCCAGTAACCCCACATCCCCCATATCCCCCCACATCCCCCATATCCCCTGACTCTCCCAGCCCCCTCCCAGTGCTCCCAGTGCTCCCAGTACGCACCGGTGAGGTAACTGGAGCAGTCGGCGTAGCCCTCGCGGTACGGGTCGCACCAGAATCCCCCAGTTCCCAATCCCAGTAACCCCAGTAACCCCACATCCCCCATATCCCCTGACTCTCCCAGCCCCCTCCCAGTGCTCCCAGTGCTCCCAGTACACACCGGTGAGGTAACTGGAGCAGTCGGCGTAGCCCTCGCGGTACGGGTCGCATTTCTCCACGGCCAGGCTGCCGTCGCTGCCGGTGGTGGCGAAGATGGCGGCGCCGTGGCGAACCAGGGCCACGCACACCCCGGTGTCGTTGCACGAGGCCGCGCAGTGCAGGGGGGTCCTGAAGCGGGGAGGGGGCGTTTAGGGACCCCCCCAGGGCTGGGTTTTGGTTGTGGCGCCTTGGTGGTGAATGAAGGGTTGGGGGGGTTTTGGGAGTCATCAAGGGTTTGGGGTTTATTGGGGTCACCAAGGGCTATGGGGTTATTGGGGGGGTTATTGGGGGCTTATTGGGGTCACCAAGGGTTTGGGGTTTATTGGGGTCACTTGCGGCACCATCCCTGTCCCCTGTCCCACCCTCCACATCCCCCCGAGTCCTCCCGTGTCCCCCCCGAGTCCCCCCGAGTCCCTCCGTGGTCCCCCCGTGTCCCCCCCGAGTCCTCCCGAGTCCCCCCGATCCTCCCGGTTCCCCCGAGTCCCCCCGGTTCCCGGTCCCCCCGTGTCCCCCCGTGTCCCCCCGAGTCCCCCCGGTTCCCGGTCCCCCCGTGTCCCCCCGAATCCCCCCGGTCCCTCCGATCCCCCCGGTTCCCGGTCCCCCCGATCCCCCCGTGTCCCCCCGAGTCCCCCCGGTCCCCCCGTGCCCCCCCGGTTCCCGGTCCCCGCGGCACCATCCGTGGCTGTCGGGGGAGTTGACGTTGGCCCCGCTGGCGATGAGGAAATCCACGATGGCGTAGTTGGCGCCGCAGATGGCGTTGTGCAGCGCCGTGATGCCCTCGTCGTTGGGCTGGCTCGGGTCGTTCAGCTGCGGACAGCGCCCTGTGCCCTTAACGACCCCCCCGGGACCCCCCCGGGACCCCCCGGGACCCCCGGACATCCCCGGATACCCCCCGGACACCCCCGGGACACCTCCGGCCACTGCTACCTCCGGGACACCCCCGGGACCCTCCCGGGACATCCCCTGGACACCCCAGGCCACTGCCGCCCCCGGGACACCCTCGGGACACCCCCGGGACACCCCCCCAAAACCAGACCGCCCCCCGCCATAAAAGCCCTAAACCCCCTCAATATCCCCTCGTCCCTGCTGTCACCTCCACTCCCCCCCTGCCCTGACCCCTCTGTCCCCCCCCTCGCTGCCCCTGTTTGCCCCCCCGGTGCCCCTGTTTGCCCCCCAGCCCTGTCCTTGCCCCCCCGGTGCCCCTGTTTGCCCCCAACCCCTGTCCTCGCCCCCCCGAGCTGCCCCTGTTTGCCCCCCAGCCCTGTCCTTTTCCCCCCCCCCCGGTGCCCCTGTTTGCCCCCCAGCCCTGTCCTCGCCCCCCCGGTGCCTCTGTTTGCCCCCCAGCCCTGTCCTTGCCCCCCCCCCGGTGCCCCTGTTTGCCCCCCAGCCCTGTCCTTGTCCCCCGGTGCCCCCCAGCCCTGTCCTTGTCCCCCCCCCGGTGCCCCTGTTTGCCCCCAAGCCCTGTCCTTGCCCCCCCGGTCCCCTGTTTGCCCCCAACCCTGTCCTTGCCCCCCCGGTGCCCCTGTTTGCCCCCCAGCCCTGTCCTTTTCCCCCCCCGGTGCCCCCCAGCCCTGTCCTTTCCCCCCCCGGTGCCCCTGTTTGCCCCCCAGCCCTGTCCTTGCCCCCCCGGTGCCGCACCTCCGCCACCGCCTGCTGCACCACGTCGAGCTCCCCGGTCAGGGCCGCGTCCAGCAGCAGCACCAGCGGGTTGAGGCGGACCCGGGCCCCGGGGCGGCGCCGGGGAGAGGAGGGGTCGCGCAGGGCCGAGCGCAGCTCCTGCGATACCGGGAAGGGGTCAGGGGACACGGGGGACATCACCTCGGACCTCGGGGACACCAACCCGGGACACCCCCGGACCTTGGGGACCCGGGGGACATCACCCCGGACCGTGGGGACATCAACCCGGGACACCCCCGGGGCGAGGAGGGGTCGCGCAGGGCCGAGCGCAGCTCCTGCGATACCGGGAAGGGGTCAGGGGACATCACCGGGACACCCCCGGACCTCGGGGACATCAACCCGGGGCACCCCCGGACCTTGGGGACACAGGGGACATTTGGGGACATCTCCTGGGGTATCTCAGGGACCTCGGGGACACTGTCAGGGAACCCCAGGACACTCCAGGGGACGAGGACACCTCGGGGGTCTCCAGGGGACAAAAACCTCGGGGGTCTCCAGGGGACAAATCCCAGGAGGGGTCTCAGAGGGACAAGGACACCTCGGGGGTCTCCAGGGGGACAAAAACCTCGGGGGTCACCAGAGGATAAATCCCAGGGGGATTTCGGAGGGACAAGGACACCTCGGGGGTGTCCGAGAGACAAAAACCTCGGGGGTCTCCAAGAGGACAAGGACACCGCGTGCCACTGAGGAGGGGTCTCGGACAGGGACACCTCGGGGGTCTCCAAGTGCCACCGACACCCCCGGGGGTACCCCTATCACCCCCTCCCCACGCTACCACCACTCACCGGCACCTGCGCTGCCCCCCCGGCCGCCGCCGCCGCCGCCACCGCCGGTGCCACCGGGGACGGACTCTGCGCTTCGGCCGCCACCGGAGGCGACGGCGCCGGTGCCACCTCGGCTGCGGCTGCGGCATCTCCCGGTGCGGTGCCCGCGGGCTGCGGCCGGTGCAGCAGGCGGGTGATGAGCTGCTGGTACTGCCGGGTGCGGGACGGAGCCACGGCGGGCCCGGGGCTCTGCTCCATCGAGCCCCGGCGCTTGAGCGGCCGCGGCATCTCCGCCAGCACCCGCGCCACCTCCTGGAACTCGGGCACCCGGCGGGCCTCGGGGGGCAGCAGCGGCTGCAGCCGCGTGGGGCTCAGCGGCCGCTCCAGGGCTCCCTCCAGGGCTCCCTCCAGGGCGTCCGAGCCCTGCAGGAGCCGCTCCAGCTCCGGCTCGGCCTCGGGAGGGGGCGGCAGGACGGGGTCGGGGGGCGCGGGGCGGCCCGGAGCTGCGGGAGGAGACGGGGGATGGGTCAGGGGGAGAAGGGTGGGAACGCCCCCCCAAAATTGGGGGGAGTCGCACGATGGAGCCCCCTATGAATTGAGGGGGGGGGGAGGGCAAAACCCTGTGGACCCCTCCCCAATTTGTGGATCCCTCCCAAATTAGAAGGGGTCACACAATGGAACCCCACGGACCCCTCCCCAATAGACACTTTTTGTCCCACCTCCCGGGAGAACCCCCCAAAACCCCCTTTTAATCCGCCCCCAGCCCCCCCAAAACCCCCTAAATCCCCTTTTTATCCCCCCAGCCCCCCCAAAACCCCCCAAATCCCCTTTTTATCCTCTTGAGCCCCCCCAAATCCTCTTTTTACCTCCCCGGAGCCCCCAAAAATCTCCTTTTTACCTCCCCCAGCCATCCCAAAACCCCTTTTTACCCACCCCCGGAGCCCCCCCAAATCTCTTTTTTACCCCCCCCCCAGCCATCCCAAAACCCCTTTTTACTCCCCCCGGAGCCCCCCCAAATCTCTTTTTTACCCCCCCCCAGCCATCCCAAAACCCCTTTTTACACACCCCAGACCCCCCCAAACCCCCCTCACCTTCCCCCCCAGCCAGCGCGGGGGGGGCCGGGGGCAGCGCCGGCAGCTTTTGGGGTGAGAGCCGGGTCCCCCCCTGGGCCGGGGCGGGGGGAGCGAGCAGGGGCAGCCCCCCCCTGGGCCCCCCCCCGGCCCCTCCCTGCTCCCAAAAAGCGTTTTGCAGCTTGAAGATCATGGAGAGGGGCAGGGGCTTGTGGCGGGGGGGTCTCCCGGCCGGGGGGGGCACGGGGATGCGGGACACCGGCTGCTGGCAGAGGTGCCAGCCCCTGGGCAGCGTCCTGGCGCCGGGGGGGCTCCGGAAAAGGGCGGCCCCCCCCTCTTGTCGCCGTTCCAGGGGGGAGATTTTGTAATTCCGGGGTAACGTCGCGCTGTGCCCCCCGAAAACGCCGTCCTGGGGGGGAGAAAGGGCGGGGAGGAAAAGGTTTGGGGAGGGGGGGTCTTAGGGTTTGAACCCCCCACCTTAGAGACCCCCACCCCACCCCAAATCCGGGCTCACCTTGCCCGGCCCGGCCCCGTCCAGGCTCGATTCTCTCCAGAGCCCCAGGGAGGGTCTCGCTTGTCCCTCGGGGGTCCCTGGGGAGGGGGGCACAGGGGGTGGTTGGGGGGGTGGACCCAAGACGCAGACCCCACCCCCAAAAAAAACCCCTGGAAACCCCTCTCTGCCCTAAACGCCCCCCAAAAAGCCCCCAGACCTCCCCCAAAAAAAACCCTGGAAACCCCTCTCTGCCCTAAACCCCCCCCCCCCAAAGAGCCCCCAGACCCCTCCCTAAAAGCTCCCAGTCGCCTCAAAAAAGCCCCCAGACCCCCACAAAAGCTCCCGGTCACCCCCCCAAAAAAGCCCCAGAGCCCCCTCCCCATCCAAGATCCCCCCCAAAAAAATCCCAAACCCCCCCCAAAACCCTTCCAAAACCCCACAAACCCCATCAGGTGCCAGCCCCACCTTCCCTGTGCCACCCCCCGGTGCCCCCCAGACCCCCCCCAGACCCCCGGGACCCCCCCAGACCCCCGGGACCCCCCCAGCCCCCCCCTCTCACGGTCGTAGCCCCCCGGGCCGGGCGCTTTTTTCTCGTAGGCCACGTCCAGGTCGGACTCGTTCCAACTTTTCTGCGGCCGCCGTTTGATGCCGAGGTCATCTGGGGAGCGGGGGGGGACACGGGGACAGCGGCTCAGGGACACTCCCGGCCCGGGCCAGGCTGGGGATGGACTGGGGATGGCCCGGGTGGGACTGGGACAGCCCGGGATGATTTAGGGACAGCCCGGGTGGGACTGGGGACAGCCTGGGATGATTTAGGGACAGCCCGGGTGGGACTGGGGACAGCCTGGGAGGGACTGGGGACAGCCTGGGATGGTTTAGGGACAGCCCGGGAGGGACTGGGACAGCTCGGGATGATCTGGAACAGCCTGGGATGGGTCAGGGACAGCTGGGATGGGACTGGGGACAGCTCGGGATGGACTGGGGAGAGCCGGGATGGGGGGTGGGGGTTGGGTAGCGGATGTTGGGAGCCTGGGATGGGTTGGGGACAACCCGGGAGGGACTGGGACAGCCCGGTATGGTTTGGGGACAGCCTGGGAGGGTTTGGGGACAGCCCGGGATGGTTTGGGGACATTCCAGGATGATGTAGGGACAATGAGGGACAGGGACACCCCGGGTGACCCCAATCCCCCCCCAGCCCAGCCCAGCCCCTTCCCCAGTGCCCCCCCAGTGCCCCCCCGGTGCCCCCCCGGTCCCTCCCGGTCCCCCCCGGTGCCCCCCAGTGCCCTCCCGGCGCCCCCCGGTGCCCCCCAGTGCCCCCCAGTGCCCCCCCGGTGCCCCCCAGTGCCTCCCGGTCCCCCCCGGTGCCCCCCGGTGCCCCCCGGTGCCCCCTTACCCTGAGCCCGGAATGCGGCGGGGGGGCCGCTGAGGGACGGGTACAGCCCCTGCACCTCGTACGGGGGGGGCGCCGGGGGTCTCTCGGCGAAAAACGCCCCCCCCTCCCCGGGCCGCGGGGAGCCCCCGAGCCCCCCCAGGAACTCGAAGGCCCGGAGGGGGGGTCGTGGGGAGGGGGCTCTGCCCCCCCCGCCCCCTCCCCCACCCGTGCTGGGCACCGCCAGCACCTTGGGCCGGGGGGAGGGGGCGCGTTCGTCCCCCCCCAGGAAATGGGGCGGGGGTCTCGGGGAGCTGGGGCGCCCCAGAGGGTCCCCGAGCCCCCCCCCCAGTTCCAGGCTGTCCGAGAGGAGGCTCCTGCGGCCCGGGCGGCTCCGGCCGGGGCTGTTCTGCTCCTGGGGGAGGCGGGGGGGGTCACAGATTTGGGGGCGGGGGGCTCCAAATGAGGGATGGGGTTCAGGAGGAGACGCCCCCTCCCCAAAAAGCCGCGGGGGTCGTACTTTGGGGGGGGGTCCGGGCCCGTCCGTCCAGAGCGACTCGAGCTGCCGGGAGAGTTCGTCCACTTTGGCCACGGCCGTGTCCAGCTCCACCTGCTTCAGGTCCATGTGCTGCATGGCCAGCGCTGAATGGGGGCGGGGGGGGCACGCATTTGAGTGGGGGGGGACACGGATTTGAGGAGGGGGTCCCTCGGGGGGGGCGGGGGGGGTTCCCCAAAAAGCGGCGCGCTCACATTGGAAGGTGAGGTCCAGCAGGTCCTGAGCGCTGCGCAGCCGCTCGCTCGCCATCGCCGCCTCCTGGGGGGCAAATTTGGGGTTGGGGGGGACATTTGGGGGATATTTGGGGTGGGGGGGACATTGGGGACACCTCGGGGACCCCCCCGCGCCCCCCGCCCCCGCCGCGATCCCTTGGGAACGCCGCGAGCGGGGCGTGCCGGGACCCGCTCCGGGCTCGTCAGCAGCGGCAGCACAACAGTAATTAGCGCTAATTAATCCATCGGGGAGCGGCCGCCGCCCTCCCCCCGGGCCAGGGCCATGCTGGGGGGCCCCCCCCAAAAAAAATGGGGGGGCGTGGGACCCCCCCATCTCCTGTTTTCTGTGGGGTTTGTAGCGGGGGAGGAGCGGATTTGGGGAAGGGGATTTTGGGGAAGGGGCGGCGGGGTGGGGGGAGTCGCCCCCCGAGTTTGGGGGTCGGGTTTGGGGGTCTCGGGGTTCGGGGGCAGATTTGGGGACGGGCTCCCCCCACCCCCAGACCCCCAAATCCCACCCCGGGGTCCCGGGAACCCCAAAATGCCCCAAAACCTCCCCCAGGACCCTCCCAAATCCCACCCCGGGGGTCCCGGCACCCACGGGTGCCCCCAAATTCCGCCCCCAGCACCCCAAAATCCCAGCCCGGGGTCTGGCCCACGGGGTCCTGCTGGGGGTCGGTACTTGGGGGGGTCCCGGTGGGTGCGGGGGGTCCCGGCGGATATCGGGGAGACCTGGGGGGGTCCCGGTGGGTCCTGGGGGGGTCCCGGCAGATCCGGGGGGGTCCCGGTGGGTCCCGGTGGCTCCTGGGAGGTCCCGGTGGGTGCTGGGGGGTGCCTGGGGGGGGTCCCAATGGGTGCGGGGGGTCCCAATGGGTCCTGGGGGGGTCCCGGTGGGTCCTAGGGGGTCCCGGCAGATCCGGGGGGGTCCCGGTGGGTGCTGGGGGGTGCCTGGGGGGTCCCGATGGGTGCGGAAGTCCTCAATGGGTCCCGAAGGGTCCTGGGGGGTCCCGATGGGTGCTGGGGGGTACCTGAGGGATCCCGATGGGTGCGGAGCGGTCCCGGTGGGTCCCGGCGGATCCTGGGGGGTCCCGGTGGGTGCGGGGGGATCCCGGTGGGTCCCGGCGGATCCTGGGGGGTCCCGGCGGGTATCGGGGAGACCTGAGGGGTCCCGGGGGGTCCCGGTGGGTGCGGGGGGCTCCCGGTGGGTCCCGATGGATCCCGGTGGGTGCCGGTGGGTGCAGGGGGTCGCGGCGGATCCTGTGGGGTCCCGATGGGTCCCGCTGGGTCCCGGTGGGTGCGGGGGGGTGCCGGTGGATCCCGGTGGGTCCCGGTAGGTGCGGGGGGGTCCCAATGGGTCCCGGTAGATCCCAATGGGTGCCGGTGGGTGCCGGTGGGTGCCGGTGTCGCTGGCGCGTCCCTGCGGCCTCTCCGCCCAATTCCAGAGCGCTGGGTCACGCGGGGGAGGGCGCGGGGGGGCCGCACCCTGCGCCCCGGGGTGCCGGGGGTGGGGGGGGGGGCAGATCCCACGGGAAACGATTCCCACGGGTGGGGCGGGGGGCAGATCCCAAGGGGAAAAGATCCTAAAAATGGGGGGGTGGGATCTCACGGGAGGGGGGGGGGGAAAGGATCCCACGGGAAAGGAATCCCACGGGAGGGTGGGGGAATCCCACGGGAAGGATTTGGATCCCGGGGGGGAGGGTCCCACGGGAAGGATTCGGATTCTACGGGGGGGTCCCACGGGAATGTTTTGGATCCCACGGGAAGGATTCGGGTCCCAGAGGGGGTCCCAGGGAAGGGCTCAGACCCCACGGGAAGGACTCGGATCCCACGGGAGGGGCTCGGATCCCACGGGAAGGGCTCGGATCCCACGGGAGGGGCTCGGATCCCACGGGAGGGGCTCGGATCCCACGGGAATGTTTTGGATCCCACGGGAATGTTTTGGATCCCACGGTGGGTTGGGGCGGGGGGGTCCCGCAGGAACGATTTGGATCCCGGAGGGGGGGAGGGGGTCCCACAGGAAAGACTCAGATCCCACGGGGGTGGGGGGGGGGTGGGTCTCCGTTCTCACGGGGGGGTCCCGACACCCAAATTTCCCCCCCCCCTTCCCCGGTACCTGTAGCGCCGGCTCCTCCCAGCCACGCCCCCGCCCCGGCCCGTCCCGGTGCACGCCGGGAGCCCGGCCCGGCCCCCCCCAACCCCCGCCCCGCCCCCCCGGTGCCCCCCGACCCCCGCGCGGCCCCGGTGCCCCCCAAAAATCTCCCCCCGGGCCGGGGGCGTTCCGGGGGTCGCTGTACCTTTAAATGCCGCCGGCGGCGAGGCCACGCCCACGCCCATTTAAGGGCATAGGGGGCGTGGTTTGAGGGTGGCCACGCCTCTCTAGCCCCGCCCAGGACTGTACCAAGTGCGCGGCGGGACGGGGGGGGCGGAGCCAGGCGGGCACGCGGCGGCGGCGGCGGCGGCAGCATGGAGGGTGAGGGGGGACATGGGGGGACATCGGGGGGTCTGGGGGGACATCGGGGGGTCTGGGGGTGATGGGGAGGGTCTGGGGGTGATGGGGGACATCGGGGGGATGGGGACATGGGGGGGTCTGGGGACGCGGGGATGCGCGGGGGGACATTGGGGACATGGGGGAGACATTGGGGGGTCTGGGGGGCACGGGGGGCGTCTGGGGGGCATTGGGGGGACATTGGGGGGTCTGGGGGTGATGGGGGACACGAGGACACAGGGGTGATGGGGGGCATTGGGGGGTCTGGGGGGCATTGGGGGGTCTGGGGATGCGCGGGGGGGGCACGTGGGCATGGGGGGACATCGGGGGGTCTGGGGGACCTTGGGGGACATTGAGGGGGTCTGGGGGACATTGGGGGTGTGGGGATGATGGGGGGGTGTCTGGGGGTGATGGGGGTTCTGGGGGGCAGGGGTGAGTGTGGGGGGTCTGGGGGACATGGGGGAGACGTTGGGGGTCTGGGGGTGATGGGGGTCATTGTGGGGGTCTAGGGGACATTGGGGGGACATTGGGGGTCTGGGGGACGAGGGGGTCTGGGGGTGATGGGGGAGGTGGGGACATGGGGGGGCCTGGGGGTGATGGGGGACATCGGGGGGTCTGGGGGACATTTGGGGGGACATCGGGGGGTCTGGCGGACTTTGAGGGGGCTGGGGGTGATGTAGGAGATGGGGACATGGCGGGTCTGGGGGACATGAGGGGGGTCTGGGGGACATTGGGGGGGTCATTGGGGGACATTGGGGGGGTCATTGGGGGGTCTGGGCGACATTGGGGGGGTCATTGGGGGGTCTGGGGGACACTGGGGGGCTCCGGGGGTGGTCCCGGCAGTGACCCCCGGGGGTGTCCCCAGGCCCGGTGCGGTTCCGGTGCCCCCCCGAGTTCGAGGCGGTGTCCGGGGGGGTCCCGCTGGGGGGGGGTCCCTGCACGGAGCTGTGGCTGATCCGAGCCCCCGCCGACTTCAGCCCCCAGAGGTGACACTGGGGGGGGGGCACGGGGAAAATGGGGGGGTCATAATGACACTGGGGGGGTGACAGTGAGAATGGGGGGGTCACAGTGACATTGGGGGGGCGGGGGGGACAAGGACATGGGGGGCCACAGTGACATTGGGGGTGTGACAATGACCATGGGGGGGACACAGTGACAGTGGGGGGGGTCAGAGGGACAGTGGGGGGGTCACAGGGACATGGGGGGGTGACAATGACACTGGGGGGGTCACAGTGAGAATGGGGGGGTCACAGGGACATGGGGGGGTGACAATGACACTGGGGGGGTCACAGTGACATGGGAGGGTCACAGGGACCATAGGGGGTTCACTGTGACAGTGGGGGGGTCACAATGACAATGGGGGGGTTCACTGTGACAGTGGGGGGGTCACAATGACAATGGGGGGGGTCACAGTGACACTGGGGGGGTTGTCAAGGCCACTGGGGGGGGTGACAGTGACACTGACACTGGGGGGGGTCACACTATCACTGGGGGGGCTGACAATAACCATGTCCCCCCCCCCCCGTGCCCCCCCCAGCCTGGAGGGCTGCCCGGTGCCCCTGCACGGCCTGCAGCGGCTGCGGCCCCCCCCGGGCCCCGACGGCCACACGAAGCTCTACGTCCTGCGGGGGGGGCCGGGGCCCGGGGACTGCCCCCTCCTGCTCTCCCCTCTGCCCCCCGGGGGGGCCCTGGCCTGCGCCCCCCCCCTGCGGGGGTCCCTCACCATCACCCAGAGCTTCGGCACCCCCCCGGGGACCCCCCCGGGGACCCCCCCCAGGAAGAGGAAGAAGAAGAAGGCGAAGGCGGCGGCACCGGGGGATGCGGGGACAGAGCCCGGGGAGGGGCTGGGACCCCCCCAGGTAGCCCTGGAGGAGCCCGGGGTGGCCCTGGGGGAGCCCGAAGTGGCCCTGGAGGAGCCCGAGGTGGCCCTGGAGGAGCCCGAGGTGGCCCTGGGGGAGCCTGAAGTAGCCCTGGAGGAGCCTGAGGTGGCCCTGGGGGAGCCCGAGGTGGCCCTGGGGGAGCCCGAGGTGGCCCTGGGAGAACCCGAAGTGGCCAAAAAGAAGAAAAAGAAGAAAAAGCACAAGCGGGAGGAGCAGGAGTGACCCCAAATATTATTTTTGTCACTGATAAATGTCATTTATTACCAAAAAAAAAAAGAGGGTTTTTGGGGGGGGGGGATTTTTGGGGTGATTTCCGCTCATCGAGGGCTCTTGAGGAAAGGCTCGTGCAGGACGTCGAAAAGTCGCTTGGCCTGGGCGGGGACAGAGGCAGGGGAGGCCGTGGTGACCCCCCAACATCCCCCAAACCCCCCTGGGACCCCCCCAGTGCCCCCCAGCACTCACCTTTTGGGGTCCCACGCCGGGACAGAGGGACAGATCCTCGCGGGATGCGCCCACCAGGGCCGCCAGCGACTGCGGGGGGGGGAAAAATGGGGAATTTGGGGACACCCCGGGACACCCTGAGGGTGGGGGGGGACACGGGGAATTTGGGGACACCCTGAGGGTGGGGGGCACACCCCGGTGAAAGGCTCGGGGGGGTCACGGGGAATTGGGGACACCCCAGGGGTAAGGGAGACACCCTGAGGGTGACAGGCTCGGGGTCGGGGGGTCACGGGGAATTTGGGGACACCCCGAGGGTGACAGGCTCAGGGTGGGGGTCATGGGGAATTCAGGGACACCCCGGGGATGGGGTGGACATGGGGGTGGCAGGCTCGGGGGGGTCACGGGGAATTTGGGGACACCCTGATGGTGACAGGCTCGGGGTCGGGGGGTCACGGGGAATTTGGGGACGCCCCAAACTCGGCCTGGCCCCGAGCATCACTCACCCCGAAGGTGCTGAGCAGGCTCAGGGCGTCGGTTTTGTTCACAGATTTGACACTGGTCAGGCAGTCCGACACCTGGGGGGGTCAGGGGGTGGCCAAAGGGGGTCAGGGGGTGGCCGGAGGGGGTCAGGGGGTGGCCAAAGGGGGTCAGGGGGTGGCTGGAGGGGGTCAGGGGTGGCCAGGAAGGGGTCAGGAGGGGGTCTGGGCCGGGGGGGCCAGGGGGTGGCCAGAAGGGGTCAGGGGGTGGCCGGGGAGGGCCAGGGGGTGGCCAGAAGGGGTCAGGGGGTGGCCGGAGGGGTCAGGGGGTGGCCAGAAGCGGTCAGAGGGTGGCTGGAGGTGGCCAGAGGGGGTCAGGGGGTGGCCAAAGGGGGTCAGAGGGTGGCCAGAGGGGGTCAGGGGGTGGCCGGAGGGTGTCAGGGGGTGGCCGGAGGGGGTGAGGGGGTGGCCAGAGGCGAGGGGGACACTCGGGGACACCCACCCGGGACAGGAAATCCTGCTCCACGCGCTCCTTGAGCAGATCCGGCGGCTTCTGCTCGTAGGATTTGAAGGTCTCCAGGTACCTGCCGGCCTCCTCCGGGCTGGGGGGGACACGTGGGGGCGGTGGGGGTGACCAGGGGGTGGCCAGGGGGGGTCGGGGGGGGCCAGGGGGTTCAGGGGGTGGCCAGGGGGGGTCAGGGGGTGGCCAGGGGGTGGCCAGGGGGTTCAGGGGGTGGCCAGGGGGGTCAGGGGGTGGCCAGGGGGGGTCAGGGGGGGTCAGGCCATACCTCCAGGCCACCAGGAGGGTGCAGTCGGTGAGGAGGCAAACCTTGGCCAGGTCCTTGAGAGCCTGGTGGGGGTCCCTCTGTGGGGAGAGGAGGGAGCTGAGGGGACAGAGGGGACAGGGGGGACAGGGGGGCAGGGGGAAAAGGGGGGACAGGGGGGACAAAGGGGACAGGGGGAACAAGGGAGAGCTGAGGGGATGGGGATGGCGGGGACAGGGGGTCCCTCTGTGGGGACAGGGGGGCAGAGGGGACAGGGATGGGGGGACAGAGGGGATGGGGACAGGGACAAGGGGTCCCTCTGTGGGGACAGGAGGGCAGTTGAGGGGACAGGTGAGGGGACAGGGGGTCTTTCTACGAGCACAGAGGGCACAGGGACAGGGGTGAGGGGCTGGGAGCAGAGAGGGACCAGGAGAGGGAAGGGACAGAAAACAAGGACAAGGACAAGGACAAGGCCACCTCATCACACCCATCTGGACGAGGATGAGGAGGGGACAGGGCTGGGGGGCACGGGGTGATGATGAAGAGGAGGGGACAGGGATGGGGAGTACGAGGTGACGATGAAGAGGAGGGGACAGGGATGGGGGCCACGGGGTGATGATGAAGAGGAGGGGACAGGGATGGGGGGCACGGGGTGATGATGATGAGGAGGGGACAGGGATGGGGGGCACGGGGTGATGATGATGAAGCCCCCTCACCACGTCCACCTGCAGCAGCAGCACCTGGAGGCCGAAGCTCCGGCCCAAGCTCCGGAGCCGCTCGTGGATGTAGTCGGGGTTCAGGTGGTGGTACCTGAGGCTGGGGGGGACGGGGACGCTCAGGGACCACTGGGGCCACCCAAGGGACACCCAGGGACACCCAAGGGACACCCAGGGATGCCCAGGAGCATCCAGGGGATACTGGGGGACACCCAGGGACACCCGGGGGACACCCAGAGATGCCCAGGGACACCCAGGGACACCCAGGGGACACCCAGGGGACACCCAGAGACACCCAGGGGACACCCAGAGATGCCCAGGGACACCCAGGGACACCCAGGGACACCCGGGGGACACCCAGAGATGCCCAGGGACACCCAGAGACACCCAGGGGACACCCAGGGGCACCCAGGGGCACCCAGGGGACCCCCAGGACCCCCCGCTCACCTGAGGAACAGGGCGCAGCTGCTCTGGCCCAGGACGTAGTCAGGGACGATGTCCCCGAATTCCCAGGGCACGTTGCGGATGAATTTCAGCACCGGATTCCCGCGCTGGGGACAGAGCCCGGGGCGGCCCTGTGTCGCGATATCGGGGAGCAGGGCACCCCCATGTCGCGATAGGAGCCCCAAACCCCGCGGTATCGGGGAGCAGGGCACCCCCATGTCGCGATATCGGGGAGCAGGGCACCCCCATGTCGTGATAGCAGCCCCAAACGCCATGATATCAGGCAGCAGAGCACCCCCATGTCGCGATATCGGGGAGCAGGGCACCCCCATGTCGTGATAGCAGCCCCAAACGCCATGATATCAGGCAGCAGAGCACCCCCATGTCGTGATATCAGGGAGCAGGGCACCCCCATGTCGCGATAGGAGCCCCAAACCCCGCGATATTGGGGAGCACAGCACCCCCATGTCGTGATATTGGGGAGCAGGGCACCCCCATGTCGTGATAGGAGCCCCAAACGCCATGATATCAGGCAGCAGGGCACCCCCATGTCGTGATAGCAGCCCCAAACCCCGCGATATCGGGGAGCAGGGCACCGCCATGTCACGATATCAGGGAGCAGGGCACCCCAAACCCCGCAATATCGGGGAGCAAGATACCCTCATGTCACGATATCGGGGAGCAGGGCACCGCCATGTCGCGATAGGAGCCCCAAACCCCGCTGTACCGGGGGACAACCCCCCCGCCCTCATGTCGCGACATGGCCCCGCCCACCTGCCGCGGGCTGACGATGATGCTGCTGCTCTTGGTGCCCGGTTTGATCACGGGCAGGGCCGGGGCCTCCCGGTGCTGATCCCGGTTCTGATCCCGGTTCTGATCCCGGTCCCGGTCCCGGTTCTGATCCCGATCCCCGGCGGTCCGGAGGGGTCCCGGGGGAGCCGCTCCGATGGGTCCGGGATCCCGGTCCCGCTCCCGGTTCTGATCCCGGTCCCGCTCCCGGTTCTGATCCCGGTCCCGCTCCCCGGGGGTCCGGAGGGGTCCCGTGGGGGCCTTCCCGGTGCCCCCCGAGCCCCCCACCACGAACTCGGCGTAGGAACCGGGACCGGGCGGGATCGGAACCGGGACCGGGACCGGGGGGGTCGCGGCGGGGGCGGCCGAGGCTCTGAACAGCGACGGGACCTGGCGGGGACACCTCCGGTCACCCCCGGGACACCGGGGACACCCCCAAAAACCCTCCCCGGTCACTCCCGGTCACCCCCGGGATCCCCCTCCCCTCCCCGGTCACCCCCGGGGCCCCCGGTTCTCCTTCCCCCCGCCCCGGTGACCCCCGGGACCCCCGGTTCTCCTTCTCCCCCCTGCCCCGGGACTCCCGGGACCCCCGGTTCTCCCTCATCCCCGCCTCGGTCACCCCCGGGACCCCCCCGCCCCTCCCCGCTCCCCGGTGATGTCCCCGGTCCCCCCCCGCCACCGCCGGTACCGGGGGCTCGTCGGGACCCTCCTGTCGCAGCGTGAAACGGCGCCGCTTCCCCGCCGCTGCCGCTGCCGCTGCCGGTACCGGGTCCGTGGCGGCTCCGGGGTCCGGGTCCGGGTCCATCGCGGGGGTTCGGGGTCGGTTCGGGGGTCCCGGGTTCGGTTTTGGGATCTCGGGTTCGGTTTGGGGGGGTCTCGGGGCCGGTTTTGAGGTCCTGGGCTCGATTTTGGGGTCCTGGGGCCGGTTTAGGGGTCCCGGGTTCGCTTTTGGGGTCCCGGGTTCGGTTTTGGGGGTCCCGGGTTCGGTTTCGGGGTCCCGGCGCCGCCGCGCGCGCTCCGGCGCCGCGGAAGGGGCGTGGCCGCTTCCCTCCCTCCCGATTGGACCGTCGTCCTGTCAATCAAAAGCCCAATCCCGCCCCCTTTCTCCTGTCACTCGGAAGGGGCGGGGCTATGGCGCAAAGGCCACGCCCTCAGGCCACGCCCACTCGGTGCCAGCCGCAGGTCGGGGGTCCCGGGGGGTCCCGGGGGGTCCCGGGGGGTCCCAAAGGGTCCCGGGGGGTCCCGGGGGGTCCCAAAGGGTCCCGGGGGGTCCCGGGGGGTCCCGAGGGGTCCCGAGGGGTCCCAAACCCCCCCCGGGCCCGGGATGTGGCACCGGGAGGCACCGGGGGGGGCACGGAGGGGTCCAGAGGCCACCGGAGGGAGCCCGAGGGCCACCGGGGGGGGGGACAGGGACAGGGACAGGGTGGCCACCGGGCCAGGACACACTGGGGACCCCGGGGACCACCCGAGGGAGGGGTCGGGGACATGGGGGGGACCCTGGGGACCACCAGAGGGACACCGGGGGGGGGGAACAGGGTCACGGGGGCCACCAGAGGGACAGGAGGGACCCCCAAAGGCCACCGGAGGGGGGGGACAGGGACGTGGGGGGGACCCTGGGGACCACCAGGGAGAGGGGTCAGGGACAGGGACACGGTGGCCACCGGGCCAGGACACACTGGGGACCCCAAGGACCACCAGAGACACAGGGACAGGGACATGGGGGCCACCAGGGGGAGGGGTCGGGGGCAAGAGGGAGCCCAAGGACCACCGGGGAGAGAGGTCAGGGACACGGGGGCGACCCTGGGGACCACCAGAGTGAGAAGGGCATTGAGGGTCCCCCAAGGACCACCCGAGACACAGGGACAGGGCCCCATAGAAGAACCTGGGGACGCATTGGCGACCTCGGGGGCCACCAGGGCCACGGGGCCGCGACCCCTGCGGACCCCAAGGACCACCCGAGAGAGGCGACGAGGACCCCACCGAACGCCCCCCAACCCAACCCCAAATCCACGCCGAACGCACCCAGAGCCGCATCGCTGCCACCCCTTTATTCGCCCTCCCCGATGCCGGGGGGCTCCCGGTGACTCCCGGCGGCTCCCGAGGGGCCACCCGCGGGCCCCAGGAGCTGCCACAGGCGGGGCCACAAGCGGGGGTCGCGGGTAGCCCGGGCCAGCAGCCGCGTGTGGCGGCGCAGGGCCGCGATGTCCCTCTGCGTGCGCCGGTTGTGGCGGAGCAGGGCCCCGGTGCGCAGCGCCAGCGCCGCCAGCAGCGGCACCCGGGGCCGCGGCGACCTCCGGGGACACGGCGAGAGCTCCGCGGGGACCCCCGGAGGGCCCGGGAGGCACCGGCGGGGCCCCTCCGGGCCGGGCACGGCGGCGGGAGGAGGAGCGGGCAGCAGGAGCAGGAGCGGACGCGGGTCCCGAGCGGCTCCCGGGGGCTGCGGGAGGGACGGAGGGGTCAGGGGGGACCGGGGACGGAGCCACGGGGACACGGAGAGTCCCGGTACCGGATCCGTGGGGATTTGGGGCGTCCCGGTACCGGATCCGTGGGGATTTGGGGCGTCCCGGTACCGGAACCAGCGGGATTTGTTTTATCCCGGTACCGGAACCATCGGGATTTGTTTTATCCCGGTGCTGGAACCATCGGGATTTGGAGCATCCTGGTACCGGAACTATCGGGATTTGGAACGTCCCGGTACCGGATCCGTGGGGATTTGGAGCATCCCGGTGCTGGATCCTCATGGATCCAAAACATCCCGGTACCGGAACTATCGGGATTTGTTTTATCCCGGTACCGGATCCATGTGGATCCAGAGCATCCCGGTGCCCGGTACCGGACCCACGCGGCCCCGCTACATCCCGGTGCCGATCCCGGTTACCTGCGGCCCCGGGTGGGGGTGGCCGGGACCGGGCGGCTCCTCCGGCTCCGTCCCCTCGCACCGGCCCAGGTGCTCCGAGCCCGAATCTGCGGGGCGGGAATGAGCCCGGGACCGGCACCGGGGCCCCTGGGACCACCGGGACCCCCGGGACCGGCACCGGGACCCCCGGGACCCGCCCCCCGCACCTACCGGAGAATCCGGAATCCTGCTCGGAGTCGCTGCTCGGGGGGGGCTGGGCCCCTTTTGGGGGTGTCCCCGGGGGGATCTGGGGCAGGGGGGACCCCGGGACCACCCCCGGCTCGTCCGGCATCGGGGCGGCCCCGCCTGGGGGGACAAGGGGGACCCTGGGGGGGCCGGGGACAGCGGGGGAGGGCTCGTGGTGGCCCCCCTGGGGCAACCCGGTGTCCCCTGAGCCCCCCCGGTGTCACCGGAGCCCCAAATCCTTCCTGTTCCCCAAATTCTCCTGTCCCCGGTGTCCCCTGAGCCCCCCCCGGTGTCACCGGAGCCCCAAATTCTCCTGTTCCTGAGCCCCCCCCGGCGTCCCCTGAGCCCCAAATTCTCCTGTCCCCGGTGTCTCCTGAGCCCCAAATTCCCCCTGAGCCCTCCAGTGTCCCCTGTACCCCAAATTCTCCTGTCCCCCTGAGCCCCCCGGTGTCCCCTGAGCCCCAAATTCTCCTGTACCCCAAATCCCTCTTTTCCCCCTGAGCCCCCGGTGTCCCCCAAATCTCCCCGGTGTCCTCCTGAGCCCCCGGTGTCCCCAAATCCCCCCGGCGCCCCCCAAATCCCCCCGGTGTCACCTGAGCCCCAAATTCTCCTGTACCCCAAATCCCTCCTGTCCCCAAATCCCCCCGGTGCCCCTGAGCCCCCCGGTGCCTCCCAAATCCCCCCGGTGCCCCTGAGCCCCCCGGTGCCTCCCAAATCCCCCCGGTGTCCCCTCCTGTCCCCACCCCCCCGTACCTGCCTGGCTCCGGTACCGGGGCGTGGCCGGGCCCGATCCCTGAACGGATCCCGGGGTCCCAGCGGGGCCGGTACCGGGCAGGGGGGCCCGGGGGCTCCGGTCCCGCTCAGGAGGTCCCGGTCAGGGGGTTCCGGTGCCGGGGCTCCGGTGATGGTCGGGGGTCCGCGGGACTCGGACCCGGTGCCGGTGCCGCGGTCCCGGTGCCGCTTGGGGGACTCCGATCCCGGTCAGGGGGTCCCGGTGGCTCCGGTGATGGCTGGGGGAGCCGGTCCCGGTCCCGGTCCCGGTCAGGGAGCTCCGGTCCCGGTCAGGGGGTTCCAGTTCCGCTGGGGGGGCTCCGATCCCGTTCGGGGGCTCCGATCCCGGTCCCGATCCCGTCCGGGGGTCCCGTTGTTGGGGGTGGGGTGTGTTGGGGGTGTGTGTTGGGGTCCGGTCCCGATCCCGTTGGGGGTCCCGTTCCCGTTCCGGGGGTCCCGGTCCCGTTCCCGATCCCGTTCCGGGGGTCCCGATCCCGGTCCCGTTCCCGTTCCGGGGGTCCCGGTCCCGTTCCGGGGGTCCCGGTGCCGATCCCGTTCCCGTTCCGGGGGTCCCGGTGCCGGTCCCGTTCCCGTTCCGGGGGTCCCGGTGCCGGTCCCGTTCCCGTTCCGGGGGTCCCGGTGCCGATCCCGATCCCGTTCCGGGGGTCCCGGTGCCGATCCCGTTCCCGTTCCGGGGGTCCCGGTCCCGTTCCCGTTCCGGGGGTCCCGATCCCGATCCCGTTCCGGGGGTCCCGGTGCCGGTGCCGGTTCTGAGGGGATCCCCGGCCTCCCCAAGCCCCGCCCAATCCCCGCCCCCCCGACTTTGACCGACAGCTCCGTTCACCAATGGGAGCTCCCGCCGCGGGTCACGTGTCCCCCGCGCGCCACGTGCGGCCGCGGGGCCGGTGCTGGGACACGTGAGGGGGCGGGGCCTGCGCCGGGCACGTGGCCGAGGGGCGGGGCCGGCGCCGGAGACACGTGACTGGCGCGAGAAGGGGGGGGAGACCCCCGGGACCCCCCCAAAATGAGCGAGACCCCCGGGACCCCTCCCCCACCCCAAAACCAGCCCCGGGACCCCCCCAGGACCCCCCAAATTGGGGTTCCCTCCCCTCCCCCCTGCACCCGCCCGCAGCGGCTCTGCCACCCCCAAAAAAGCGGGGAAATCAACCCAAAAAAGGGGGGGAAATCGACCCAAAAGAAGTGGGAAAATCAACCCAAAAAAGTGGGAAAATCAACCCAAAAAAGTGGGAAAATCAACCCAAGAAAGTGGGGAAATCAACCCAAAAAACATAGGAAAATCAACCCAAGAAGTGGAATAACCCCCAAAAAGGTAGGAAAAGCCCCCAAAAAGTGGAACAACCTCCCAAAAAAGTAGGAAAACCGCCCCAAACAAACCAAATAACTCCCCCAAAAAGTGGAATAAACTCCCCCAAAAAACTGGGAAAACCCCCCAGAAAAGCAGAATAACCCCCAAAAAAGTAGGAAAACCCCCCAAAAAGTGGAACAACCTCCCAAAAAAGTAGGAAAACCGCCCGAAAAAACCCGAATAACCCCCCCAAAAAACTGGGAAAACCCCGCGAGGAGGAGGGGAACCCTGGAAGGGGACTCAGGAACGGGGGAGGGGTCGCTGGAAATTTTTGTGGTTTTTTTGGGGTGAAATCAGCTCTTTATGGAAGAGGCTCCGTGGACACTTTTGCTAACCACAGCGGCACGAATGGGGGACGGATGGAGCACGACAGGGACGTGACACAGCCAGAGGTGACACCCAGGGGGGAGCTCAGGGACACCCCCAGCCCTCTCCCCACCCCCCAAAAAACCCCCCCCCAAAATCCCAAATGGGATGGGGAGAGAGGTCCAAAACCCAAAATAAAACCCCAACTCGCCGCCCACCCCCAGCCCTGGTGGGGTGGAGGGGAGAGGGAAAGGGAAAAAGGTGGGGGGGGGGGGGTTTTAATCCTTCTTTTTGTCCTCGGGGGGCTTCTCCCGGGCCGGGGGGGGCCCGGTGGGCAGCGCTGTGGGGGCGGGGCGGGCGCCCAGGGGGGGTTTCGGGGCCGCCGGGGCCTCGCCGGTGCCGCCGAATTCGTTGACGCGCGTGGGATCCACGCGGTAAATCCAGCGCTGGTAGAGGTAAATGAAAAACACCACGTCTGGGGAGGGGGAAAAAGGGGGAAAAAAGGGGGAAAAAAGGGGGTGAGAGGCTGGGAAAGCCCCGTTCCCAATGGGAATGCTGCCCTTTAATCACCCCAAATCCTCGTTTCCCAGCCCTTCCCTCCATTCCCACTGGGAATTCTGCCCTTTAAAGACTCCAAATCCCCATTTCCCATCCCATTCCCTCCCTTCCCACTGCCCAAATCCCCGTTTCCCATGGATCCACCTCCATCTCCATTGGGAATTCTTCCCTTTAATGACCCCAAATCCCCGTTTCCCACAGATCCGGCTCCATCCGCAATGGGAATTCTGCCCTTTAAAGACCCCAAATCCCCGTTTCCCAGCCCTTCCCTCCATTCCCAATGGGAATTCTGCCCTTTAATCCCCATTTCCCAGCCCTTCCCTCCATTCCCGCTGGGAATTCTGCCCTTTAATGACCCCAAATCCCCATTTCCCACCCATTCCTTGGCTGGAATCCCCGTTCCCCACGGCTCCAGCTCCATTCCCATGGGTTTTTTTGTTTTTTTTTTGGGTTTGTGGTTTTTTTTTTTTGTTGTTTGTGTTTCTGGGAATTCTTCCCTTTAAGGACCCCAAATCCCCATTTCCCACCCATTCCCTCCATTGCCAATGGGAATTCTGCCCTTTAATGACCCCAAATCCCTGTTTCCAAGATTTTCCCTCCATTCCCAATGGGAATTCTTCCTTTTAATGACCCCAAATCCCCATTTCCCACTTTTTTTGGGTTTGTTTTTTTGTTTTGGTGGTTTTTAGGTCCAGCTCCATCCCCACTGGGAATTCATCCCTTTAAGGACCCCCAAATCCCCGTTTCCCACAGGTCCAGCTCCATCCCCCACCGCCCCAATCCCCATTTCCCACCCATTCCCCCCATCCGATCCGGGAAAAACCCCGGAATTCCCAGGAAATCCCCAGGAACTCCCCAGGAATTGCCTCGTACCGTCCCTCAGGCAGCCTATCCTGTACATCATGGGCATCTTGATGACGAAGGCGAAGAGGTCGTCGATGAAGGTGTTGAGGGCTTTGTAGGTGAGCATCCGCCAGGGCAGGTGCGCCACCGACTGCAGCTTGTAGTTGATGAACAGCTGCGGGGTCATGGTGATGAACCCTGGGGGGAAAAAATGGGATTTTCAGGGATTTTTTGGGGATTTGGGAATGGTTTGTGAAGGTTTTCGGAGGATTTGGGAAAGTTTTGTTGGATTTCAGAAGGTTTTGGGGGATTTGGGAAGGTCTTTAGGGGATTTGAGAGTGAAGGTGTTGTGGGTTTTGCAAGACTGGAGTTTGGAGTTGATGAAGAGCTGCGGGGTCATGGTGATGAACCCTGGGGGGAAAAAATGGGATTTTCAGGGATTTTGGGGGATTTGGGAATGGTTTGTGAAGGTTTTCGGAGGATTTGGAGGTGATTTGGAGGTGAAGGTGTTGAGGGTTTTGGAGGACGGGAGTTTGGAGTTGATGAAGAGCTGCGGGGTCATGGTGATGATCCCTGGGGAAAAAATGGGATTTTGGGCGATTTAGGGGGATTTTGGGGGATTTGGGAATGGTTTTGAGGGATCTGGGAATGGTTTTTGGGGGATCTGGGAAGGTTTTAATGGGATCTGGGAAGGTTTTTGGGGGATTTGGAGGCGATTTGGAGGTGAAGGTGTTGAGAGCTTTGCAGCTCAGCCACGGAGTGGATCTGGGAATGGTTTTTGAGGGATCTGGGAATGACTTTGAGGGATCTGGAAATGGTTTGAGGGATCTGGGAAGGTTTCTGTGGGATCTGGGAATGGTTTTGAGGGATTTGGGAAGGTTTTTGGGGCATTTGGAGGTGAAGGCGTCAGCTCAGCCACAGAGCACAGCTTGGAGCTGGCGAAGGTTTGTGGTCATGGTGATGAATCCTCGGAAACGACCGATTCGAATTGGGATCTGGGAATGGTTTTGAGGGATCTGGGAACGGTTTTGAGGGATTTGGGAATGGTTTTGAGGGATTTGGGAATGGTTTTGAGGGATCTAGGGAGGTTTTCAGGGCATTTGGAGGTGAAGGTGTCAGCTCAGCACAGCTTGGAGCTGGCGAAGGTTTGTGGTCACGGTGATGAATCCTCGGAAACGACCGATTCGGATTGGGATCTGGGAATGGTTTGGGGAGATTCGAGAAGGTTTCTGAGGGATCTGGGAATGGCTTTGAGGGATTTAGGAAGCTTTTTGGGGCATTTGGAGGCGATTCGGAGGTGAAGGCATTGAGGGCTTTGCAGCTCAGCCACGGAGTTGATCTGGGAATGGTTTTGAGGGATCTGGGAAGGTTTCTGTGGGATCTGGGAATGGTTTTGAGGGATCTGGGAAGGTTTCTGAGGGATCTGGGAATGGTTTTGAGGGATCTGGGAAGGTTTCTGTGGGATCTGGGAATGGTTTTGAGGGATCTGGGAATGTTTCTGAGGGATCTGGGAATGGTTTTGAGGGATTTGGGAGGGTTTTTGGGAGCGGGGCCTCACCGAAGGTCAGCAGGAAGCCGTAGAGCATGCTGAGCACCCACGAGTACCAGCCCTTGTGCTCCAGGTACAGCAGGCTGTACACGGCGTAGCAGCCCAGCAGCGGGAACAGGATCCACGACAGGTACCGGAATGCCATCTGGAAAAGCGGGAAAAGCCGCTGGGACCCCGCCTGGCAAAGCCGGGCTTAAGCCACGATCAACCTGGGCTCGTTTCCGGTCGTTTCGGGGCAATTCCGCCTTCGTTCGGGGTCGGTTTCAGAGCTTCTCGGGGTTTGGGGTTTGCTTCTCATCGGTTCAGGGTCATTCCCAGGAATTCCTCGTCCATTTGGGGTCATTCCCGGGAATTCTGGGTTGATTTCCCACCGATTCGGGGTCGATTTGGGAGATTCCGGAATCAATTCCCCATTTGGTTGGTTGGTTTGGGTCATTTCCAGGAATTCCCCATCCATTTGGGGTCATTCCCCAGGAATTCCAGGTGCATTTCCCATCAATTTAGGGTTTATTTCTGTCATTCCCAGGAATTCCAGGTCCATTTCCCATTCCTTTGGGACATTCCTGGGAATTCTGGGTCGATTTCCCATCCATTTGGGGTCATTCCAGGGAATTCTGGGTTGATTTCCCATCAATTTGGGGTCATTCCTGGGAATTCTGGGTTGATTTCCAATCCATTTGGGGTCACTCCAGGGAATTCTGGGTTGATTTCCCATCAATTTGGGGTCATTCCCAGGAATTCCAGCTCAATTTGGGTCATTCCCAGGAATTTTGGGTTGATTTGGGGTTATTACCAGGAATTCCGGGTCCATTTCCCATCGATTTAGGGTTTGTTTCTGTCATTCCCAGGAATTCCAGCTTGATTTGGGGTCATTCCCAGGAATTCCAGGTCCATTTCCCATCGATTGGGGGTGGATTTGTGTCATTCCCAGGAATTCCACGTCCATTTCCCATCCATTTGGGGTTTGTTTCTGTCATTCCCAGGAATTCCAGGTCCATTTCCCATCGATTTGGGGTCATTCCCAGGAATTCCAGGTCCATTTCCCACCCTTCAGTGTCGATTCCAGCCACCCCCACCCACCCCAGCTCCTCCCCCTCCCCGTCATTCCCAAATCCCAAGGCAATCCCAAGGGAATTCCGCACTCACATCATCGTAGACCTTGGTGGACGACTCCACGTAGGTGGATTTATCCTTGAAGCTCACTCGGGGGAAAATCCCGGCCACTTTGTTCTCCCGGTCCAGCTGCCCCAAAAACAAACCCCAAATTAAAAACCCGGGAAAACGCCTCAATCCCAACACCCCCAAAATGGGGAAAAAAACCCCAGGAAAATCCCATCCCGGCTCTCACCCGCACGTCCATGACCTTGGTGATCTTCCAGAGGTCGATGAGGAGGCCGATGAAGACGCTGAGCTGCACCACGAAGTTGGTCTCGTTGTCCAGGATGTAGAGCAGCACCACGAGCGACTGGAAGACGCCGAAGAAGACGGAGCGAACCGAGAGCCCCTCGAGGGACTGCCGGCTGTTCCAGAACTGGATGTCTGCCGGAGGGAGAACCCGGACGTCAGGAATGGTGGGGAAATGGGGATTTGGGGCAGAGGGAATGGGGATTCCAGTGAGAAATTCCCAGCGAACCGAGAGCCCCTCGAGGGACTGCCGGCTGTTCCAGAACTGGATGTCTGCCAGAGGGAGAACCCAGACGTCAGGAATGGTGGGGAAATGGGGATTGGGGCAGAGGGAATGGGGATTCCAGTGAGAAATTCCCAGTGGGAATGGAGCTGGAGCCATGGGAAATGGGGATTTGGGGTACTGGGAATGGGGATTCCAGTGAGAAATTCCCAGCGAACTGAGAGCCCCTCGAGGGACTGCCGGCTGTTCCAGAACTGGATGTCTGCCAGAGGGAGGCACCGGCCGTCAGGAATGGTGGGGAAATGGGGATTGGGGCAGTGGGGAGGGAGCTGGAGCCGTGGGAAATGGGGATTGGGGCAGTGGGAATGGGGATTCCAGTGAGAAATTCCCAGCGAACCGAGAGCCCCTCGAGGGACTGCCGGCTGTTCCAGAACTGGATGTCTGCCGGAGGGAGGCACCGGGACGTCAGGAATGGTGGGGAACTGGGGACTGGGGCAGTGGGGAGGGAGCTGGAGCCATGGGAATGGGGATTGGGGCAGTGGGAATGGGGATTCCAGTGAGAAATTCCCAGCGAACCGAGAGCCCCTCGAGGGACTGCCGGCTGTTCCAGAACTGGATGTCTGCCAGAGGGAGAACCCCGACGTCAGGAATGGTGGGGAAATGGGGATTGGGGCAGAGGGAATGGGGATTCCAGTGAGAAATTCCCAGTGGGAATGGAGCTGGAGCCATGGGAAATGGGGATTTGGGGTACTGGGAATGGGGATTCCAGTGAGAAATTCCCAGCGAACTGAGAGCCCCTCGAGGGACTGCCGGCTGTTCCAGAACTGGATGTCTGCCAGAGGGAGGCACCGGCCGTCAGGAATGGTGGGGAAATGGGGATTGGGGCAGTGGGGAGGGAGCTGGAGCCGTGGGAAATGGGGATTGGGGCAGTGGGAATGAAGGGAAAGGGTGGGAAATGGGGATTGGGGCAGTGGGAATGGGGATTCCAGTGAGAAATTCCCAGCGAACCGAGAGCCCCTCGAGGGACTGCCGGCTGTTCCAGAACTGGATGTCTGCCGGAGGGAGGCACCGGGACGTCAGGAATGGTGGGGAACTGGGGACTGGGGCAGTGGGGAGGGAGCTGGAGCCATGGGAATGGGGATTGGGGCAGTGGGAATGGGGATTCCAGTGAGAAATTCCCAGTGGGAATGGAGGGAATGGGTGGGAAATGGGGATTGGGGCAGAGGGAATGGGGATTCCAGTGAGAAATTCCCAGTGGGAAGGGAGGGAATGGGTGGGAATGAGAGCCCCTCCAGGGACTGCCGGCTGTTCCAGAACTGGATGTCTGCCGGAGGGAGGCACCGGGACGTCAGGAATGGGGTGGGAAACGGGGATTTGGGCAGTGGGGAGGGAGCTGCAGCTGTGGGGAATGGGGATTCCAGTGAGAAATTCCCATTGGGAATGAAGCTGGATCTGTGGGAAACGGGGATTGGGGCAGTGGGAAGGGAGCTGGAGCCGTGGGAAATGGGGATTTGGGTACTGGGAATGGGGATTCCAGTGAGAAATTCCCAGCGAACCGAGAGCCCCTCGAGGGACTGCCGGCTGTTCCAGAACTGGATGTCTGCCAGAGGGAGAACCCAGACGTCAGGAATGGGGTGGGAAACGGGGATTTGGGGTACTGGGAATGGGGATTCCAGTGAGAAATTCCCACTGGGAATGGAGCTGGATCTGTGGGAATGGGGATTGGGGCAGTGGGAATGGGGATTCCAGTGAGAAATTCCCAGCGAACCGAGAGCCCCTCGAGGGACTGCCGGCTGTTCCAGAACTGGATGTCTGCCAGAGGGAGAACCCAGACGTCAGGAATGGGTGGGAAATGGGGACTGGGGCAGAGGGAATGGGGATTCCAGTGAGAAATTCCCAGTGAGAATGGAGGGAATGGGTGGGAAATGGGGATTTGGGTACTGGGAATGGGGATTGCAGTGAGAAATTCCCAGCGAACCGAGAGCCCCTCGAGGGACTGCCGGCTGTTCCAGAACTGGATGTCTGCCGGAGGGAGAACCCAGCTGTCAGGAACGGGGTGGGAAATGGGGATTTGGGGTCCTTAAAGGGAAAAATTCCCATTAGGAATGGAGGGAATGGGTGGGAAATGGGGATTGGGGCAGTGGGGAGGGAGCTGGAGCTGTGGGAAATGGGGATTTGGGGTGCTTAAAGGGAACAATTCGCAGTGGGAATGGAGCTGGAGCCATGGGAAATGGGGATTGGGGCAGTGGGAATGGGGATTCCAGTGAGAAATTCCCAGTGGGAATGGAGCTGGAGCCATGGGAAATGGGGATTTGGGGTACTGGGAATGGGGATTCCAGTGAGAAATTCCCAGCGAACCGAGAGCCCCTCCAGGGACTGCCGGCTGTTCCAGAACTGGATGTCTGCCAGAGGGAGAACCCAGACGTCAGGAATGGGGGGGAAACGGGGATTGGGGTACTGGGAATGGGGATTCCAGTGAGAAATTCCCACTGGGAATGGAGCTGGATCTGTGGGAATGGGGATTGGGGCAGTGGGAATGGGGATTCCAGTGAGAAATTCCCAGCGAACCGAGAGCCCCTCGAGGGACTGCCGGCTGTTCCAGAACTGGATGTCTGCCAGAGGGAGAACCCAGACGTCAGGAATGGTGGGGAAATGGGGATTTGGGGTACTGGGAATGGGGATTGCAGTGAGAAATTCCCAGCGAACCGAGAGCCCCTCGAGGGACTGCCGGCTGTTCCAGAACTGGATGTCTGCCAGAGGGAGGACCGGGACGTCAGGAATGGTGGGGAAATGGGGATTGGGGCAGTGGGGAGGGAGCTGGAGCCATGGGAATGGGGATTGGGGCAGTGGGAATGGGGATTCCAGTGAGAAATTCCCAGTGGGAATGGAGGATGGGGATTCCAGTGAGAAATTCCCAGCGAACCGAGAGCCCCTCGAGGGACTGCCGGCTGTTCCAGAACTGGATGTCTGCCGGAGGGAGAACCCAGCTGTCAGGACGGGGTGGGAAATGGGGATTTGGGGTCCTTAAAGGGAAAAATCCCATTAGGAATGGAGGGAATGGGTGGGAAATGGGGATTGGGGCAGTGGGGAGGGAGCTGGAGCTGTGGGAAATGGGGATTTGGGGTGCTTAAGGGAACAATTCGCAGTGGGAATGGAGCTGGAGCCTGGGAAATTGGGATTGGGGCAGTGGGAATGGGGATTCCAGTGAGAAATTCCCAGTGGGAATGGAGCTGGAGCCATGGGAAATGGGGATTTGGGGTACTGGAATGGGGATTCCAGTGAGAAATCCAGCGAACCGAGAGCCCCTCCAGGGACTGCCGGCTGTTCCAGAACTGGATGTCTGCCAGAGGGAGAACCCAGACGTCAGGAATGGGGGGGAAACGGGGATTTGGGGTACTGGGAATGGGGATTCCAGTGAGAAATTCCCACTGGGAATGGAGCTGGATCTGTGGAAATGGGGATTGGGGCAGTGGGAATGGGGATTCCAGTGAGAAATTCCCAGCGAACCGAGAGCCCCTCGAGGGACTGCCGGCTGTTCCAGAACTGGATGTCTGCCAGAGGGAGAACCCCGACGTCAGGAATGGTGGGGAAATGGGGATTGGGGCAGAGGGAATGGGGATTCCAGTGAGAAATTCCCAGTGGGAATGGAGCTGGAGCCATGGGAAATGGGGATTTGGGGTACTGGGAATGGGGATTCCAGTGAGAAATTCCCAGCGAACCGAGAGCCCCTCAAGGGACTGCCGGCTGTTCCAGAACTGGATGTCTGCCGGAGGGAGGCCCCGGGACGTCAGGAATGGTGGGGAAATGGGGATTGGGGCAGTGGGGAGGGAGCTGGAGCCATGGGAAATGGGGATTGGGGCAGTGGGAATGGGGATTCCAGTGAGAAATTCCCAGTGGGAATGGAGGGAATGGGGATTCCAGTGAGAAATTCCCAGCGAACCGAGAGCCCCTCGAGGGACTGCCGGCTGTTCCAGAACTGGATGTCTGCCGGAGGGAGAACCCAGCTGTCAGGAATGGGGTGGGAAATGGGGATTTGGGGTCCTTAAAGGGAAAAATTCCCAGTGGGAAGGGAGCTGGATCTGTGGGAAATGGGGATTTGGGGTCCTTAAAGGGAAAAATTCCCAGTGGGAATGGGTGGGAAATGGGTGGGAAATGGGGATCTGGGGTCCTTAAAGGAAGAATTCCCAGTGGGAATGGGTGGGAAATGGGGATTGGGGCAGTGGAGGTGGAGCTGGATCTGTGGGAAATGGGGATTGGGGTGGTGGATGGAGCTGGAGCCATGGGAATGGGGATTTGGGGTCTTTAAAGGGAAGAATTCCCAGTGGGAATGGCTGGGAATGAGGATTGGGGTAGTGGGGGTGGAGCTGGAGCCATGGGAATGGGGATTTGGGGTCCTTAAAGGGAACAATTCCCAGTGGGAAGGGAGGGAAGGGGTGGGGAATGGGGATTCCAGTGAGAAATTCCCAGTGGGAATGGGTGGGAATGGGGATTGGGGCAGTGGGAAATGGGGATTCCAGTGAGAAATTCCCACTGGGAATGGAGCTGGAGCTGTGGGAAACGGGGATTTGGGGTCCTTAAAGGGAACAATTCCCATTGGGCATGGAGGAAATGGGGTAGGAAATGGAGATTTTGGGGCCTTTAAAGAGAAGAATTCCCAGTGGGAATGCAGGGAAAGGGTGGGAAATGGAGATTCCAGTGAAAAATTCCCATTGGGAATGGAGGAAATGGGCTGGGAAATGCAGATTTTGGGTCCTTAAAGGCAAAAATTCCCACTGGAAATGCCAAAAATTCCCGCTGGGAACGACGGGAAGGGCCGGGAACGGGGCTGGAGGGGCGGGAAAAAAGGGAATTCCCGAGGTGGGAAAAAGGCAATTCCCGGGAAAAGCCGGGAAAAGGGAATTCCCAGGGTGGGGGCGGGGCAGAATTCCCGGGAAAATCCCGGAATCGTCACCGTTTTTGAAGGCCAGGAACTCGAAGACGCTGTGGACGATGGAGACGACGATGGTGAGAGCCAGGAGGTACGGGTTGGTCTCCAGGAGAGCCACCTGCAGCGGGAAAAAAATGGGAAAAATCCGGGAATTCGGGAAAAATCCCGGGAAAAATGGGAAAAAACCAGGAAAAAATGGGACAAAAAGGAAAAAAAATGGGAAAAAATGGGAAAAAACCTGGGAATTTGGGAATGAATCTGGCCCTGGGGGAACTGGGAGAGACTGGGAGAGACTGGGAGGGACTGGGAGGGAACTGGGACAAACTGGGAGCACTGGGAATGGGATTGGTCTCCAGGAGAGCCACCTGGAATGGGAAAAAAATGGGAAAAAACCGGGAATTTGGGAAAAATCCCAGGAAAAATGGGAAAAAATGGGAAAAAAACAGGAAAAAATGGGAAAAAACCAGGAATTAGGGAATGAATCTGGCCCTGGGGGGGGACTGGGAATAGGATTGGTCTCCAGGAGAGCCACCTGGAATGGGAAAAATCCCGGAAAAAACCGGGAATTCGGGAAAAATCCCGGGAAAAATGGGAAAAAATGGGAAAAAACCAGGAAAAAATGGGAAAAAAACACGGGAATTCGGGAATGAATCCGGCCTGGAGGGGACTGGGAATAGGATTGGTCTCCAGGAGAGCCACCTGGAATGGGAAAAAACCAGGAATTTGGGAAAAATCCCGGGAAAAATGGGAAAAAAACAGGAAAAAATGGGAAAAAACCAGGAAAAAATGGGAAAAAACCAGGAAAAAATGGGAAAAAACCACAGGAATTCGGGAATGAATCCGGCCTGGAGGGAACTGGGAGGGAACTGGGAGGACTGGGAATGGGATAAATCCCTTGGGAATGGGATTTGGGAGCACTGGGAATGGGATTGGTCTCCAGGAGAGCCACCTGCAATGGGAAAAATGGGAAAAAATGGGAAAAAATGGGAATTTGGGAATGAATCTGGCCCTGGGGGGAACTGGGAGCACTGGGAATGGGATTGATCTCCAGGAGAGCCACCTGGAATGGGAAAAAAATGGGAAAAAATGGGAATTTGGGAATGAACCCAGCCTGGAGGGGACTGGCAGGACTGGGAAGGGGATTGGTCTCCAGGAGAGCCACCTGGAACGGGAAAAAATGGGAAAAAATGGGAAAAAATGGGAAAAAATGGGAAAAAACCAGGAAAAAATGGGAAAAAACCACAGGAATTCGGGAATGAATCCGGCCTGGAGGGAACTGGGAGGGAACTGGGAGGGAACTGGGAGGGAACTGGGAGCACTGGGAATGGGATAAATCCCTTGGGAATGGGATTTGGGATCGCTGGGAATGGGATTGGTCTCCAGGAAAGCCACCTGCAATGGGAAAAATGGGAAAAAATCGGGGAAAAATCAGGGAAAAATCAGGGAAAAATGAGGGAGAAATCACGAAATAATGGGAAAAAATCGGGGAAAAATCAGGGAAAAATCCAGGAAATATGGGGAAAAAAATCAGAGAAAAATCATGGAAAAATCGGGAAAACTCAGAAAAAGTGGGGAAAACTCAGGAAAAAATGGGGAAAACTCAGGGAAAAATCATGGCAAAACGAGGAAAAATGGGGAAAAATCCAGGAAAAAACAGGAAAAATCAGGAAAAATGGGGGAAAAAATCCAGGAAAACTCAGGGAAAAATGGGGAAAAATCGGGGAAAAAATCCAGGAAAACTCAGGGAAAAATGGGGAAAAATAGGGAAAAATAGGGAAAAATTGGGGAAAACTCAGAAAAAATGGGGAAAAGCTGGGGAAAAATCAGAAAAAATGGGAAAAAATCAGAGAAAAGTCAGGAAAACTCAGGGAATAATGGGGAAAAATGAGGAAAAATCAGGAAAACTTAGGAAATAATGGGGAAAAATGGGGAAAAATGGGGAAAAATCAGGAAAAGTCAGAAAAAAATGGGGAAAAATCAGGAAAAGTCAGAAAAAAATGGGGAAAAAATCAGGGAATAACTAAGAAAATACGTAGAAAAATCAGGAAAAAGTCAGAAAAAAATGGGGAAAAATTCGGAAAAACCAGGCCAAACCATTCCAAAAACTCCAAAGCCCTGACCTTGACGGAGTCCTGCTCCTCGTCCGACTGCTCGTAGAGGTCGTGGCCCAGGAAGCTCCAGGGCGAGCGCGAGCTCTGGGCGGCGTAGAGCTGCCAGCGCCACAGCGACAGCGGGCAGAAGGAGACGCGCAGCGGCAGCCGCCGCAGAGACTCGTTAATGGGGAAGTAATCGCGCTGCAGGTTCCAGTAATCGTTCACGTACACGATGGGGAAGTAGTCCCCGCTCAGGGAGTCGAACTTCACGTCTGGGAGAGGGGGGAGAGGGGGAAAGTGGGGAAAAAATGGGGTTTGGGGGGGAAAAAATGGGGTTTGGGATGGGGAAAATGGGGTTTGGGATGGGGAAAATGGGGTTTGGGGGGAAAATGGGGTTTGGGAGGGGAAAAAATGGGGTTTGGGAGGGAAAAAATGGGATGGAGTGGGAGAAATGGGATGGGGATGGGAAATGGGTTTGGGATGGGGAAAATGGGGTTTGGGATTGGAAAAAAATGGGGAAAAATGGGGTTTGGATGGAAAAAATGAGGTTGGGATGAAAAAATGGGGAAATGGGTTTGGATGGAAAAAATGGGGTTGGGGAATGGGAAAATGGGGGAAAATGGGGTTTGGGATGGGGAAAATGGGGTTTGGGATGGAAAAAATGGGGAAAAATGGGGTTTGGGATGGAAAAAATGAGGTTTGGGATGGAAAAAATGGGGAAAAATGGGGTTTGGGATGGAAAAAATGGGGTTTGGGATGGAAAAAATGGGGTTTGGGATGGGGGAAATGGGGAAAAATGGGGTTTGGGAATGGGGAAAATGGGGTTTGGGAGGGAAAAAATGGGATGGGAGTGGGAGAAATGGGATTGGGGATGGGGAAAATGGGGTTTGGGATGGGGAAAATGGGGTTTGGGGGGAAAATGGGGTATGGGAGGGAAAAAATGGGGTTTGGGATGGGGAAAATGGGGTTTGGGAGGGAAAAAATGAGGTTTGGGATGGGGAAAATGGGGTTTGGGAGGGAAAAAATGGGGTTTGGGAGGGAAAAAATGGGGGAAATGGGGTTTGGGATGGAGAAAATGGGGAAAAATGGGGTTTGGGATGGAGAAAATGGGGAAAAATGGGGTTTGGGAATGGGGAAAATGGGGTTTGGGATGGAAAAAATGGTTGGAGGGAAAATGGGGTAAATGGGGTTGGGGGGAAAAATGGGGTTTGGGATGGGAAAAATGGGTTTGGGATGGGGGAAAAATGGGTTTTGGGATGGGAAAATGGGTTTGGATGGGGAAAATGGGGTTTGGGAATGGGGGAAATGGGGTGGGAGTGGGAGAAATGGGATTGGGGATGGGGAAAATGGGGTTTGGGATGGGGAAAATGGGGTTTGGGATGGGGAAAAATGGGGAAAAATGGGGTTTGGGAATGGGGAAAATGGGGTTTGGGATGGGAAAATGGGGTTTTGGGATGGGAAAAAATGGGATTGGGAGTGGAGAATGGGGTTGGGATGGGGAAAATGGGTTTGGGATGGGGAAATGGGTTTGGGGGGAAAATGGGTTTGGGAGGGAAAAAAGGGGGTTTGGGAGGGGACAAATGGGGTTTGGGGATGGGGTAAAAATTGGGAAAAATGGGGTTTGGGATGGAAAAAATGGGTTTTGGGATGGGGGGAACATGGGGTTTGGGATGGAAAAAATGGGTTGTTTGGGATGGATGGGAAAAGGGGGTTTGGGATGGGGAAAATGGGAGAAAAATGGGTTGGGATGGAAAAAAATGGGGAAAAATGGGTTTGGGTGGAAAAATGGTGTTTGGATGGAAAAAATGGGTTTGGGAGGGAAAAATGGGGTAAAATGGGTTTTGGGAGGGAAAAAATGGGGTTTGATGGAAAAAATGGGAAAAAATGGGGTTTGGGATGGGGAAAATGGGGTTTGGGAGGGAAAAAATGGGGTTTGGGGGGAAAATGGGGTTTGGGATGGGGAAAATGGGGTTTGGGATGGGGAAAAT